>BQNB010000745.1:38205-155443 GCA_026074375.1 Tanacetum coccineum
TGAATTCGGTTATGTTTAATTTTCGATCTTTATCAAAAAATATTTAGTCGAACTAACAAAACCGAATAAACCGATAACACACTTGAACTCAGGGAAAACAACATTATACAGAGTAACCAAAATCTGCTTTTCATTGGGTGAGCAAAAAGCCCACGTCAAAAGCCCAATCCAAATGAATAAACATGGTTCCGACGAAAAAAAGTCACCGGTTTAAATAAACAGTCGACCGGTCCGAAAACAGGATCAAAACATGGTTTAAATCCTAAAGAACGGGTTCAAGAAGAAAGAGTTGATATAGAAAATGCGTTGGGTCCATAAAGCGCCAGCTGCCTCTTCGTGACCAAATCCTTGAACCCCACGTCATCTTATTTTAAAGGTCAATTTTGAGATGATGATTGGTGGTAGGATATAACAACACTGACGCAACATTCTCATCTTTTATATATTTTTTAATATATTTTTTGTTTTAGAATTTAACAAGTATTTTAGTTTGTCGTGTTTCATTACGGCTTTTTGAGATCGATTTGAATAAAATCAAACATCGAGAATGTAAATTTGATGACATCAAATAACGTTACTTTTACAACATCATTTATCTCATGTATATTACTCATTTTGTATGATTATTGCAAAAATTGTTACTTAATCGTTTGTATTTGAGAATTGCAGTAATTATGGAGTACTTAGTAAAGTTATGCTGAAAGGCACACATTTTAGAGCATAAACGAAGAGTTCGAGAAAGTCTACTGATCTGACAGAAAACACGCCGTATTATTCTAGACATATACGACGTATCCAAGACTTTGACGAATCAAAAGACCATTGCCTAACTTTGAAGAATACGCCATATCCACATCAACAATACGCCGTATATAATACTTTGGTCAACAAAGAAGAATCAACTGGTTTTACCTCAGTACGACGTATCCATCAAGAAGATCGACGTATCCGTGCCTACACTTCACAAATAACCACGAAGGATTGGAGACCCAATACGTCATATTCAGGAGACATCAATACGCCGTATTCACAATATAGTAATAAAATATTCTGGAAGATATCAAACGTGGTCCTTACTCCAAGAAATTCCCAATACGCCGTATCCCACATTGCTCGATACGGCGTATCGACCTGTTTCCAGACCCTATAAATAGACGATCCTAAACTTAGTTTTAGGTATGCAAGTGAATCCCTAAACCACCAAGTCGACCAAGAGACGAATAAAGGAGCATAGAAGGTCAGAAAAGAGCCTCAAGATCATAGGAAAACTCTTGTAATCTTCGCGCAACCGAATACGCGTTCGATTAAGGTTTCTTTATTTTAATCGTTCATATATCAAACCGTGTGTATTTTTACAATGACTATCGGCTGATACCTTTAGGTATCAGCCATGTTTATGAAGATCTAATGTTTGGTTTGTTTATCTTGATTGCTTAATTTATCGTTGATTGTTGTTTATGTTTATCAATTTATATTCGTTTACGTGCTTAAGTATGCGACCTATCATTTAACTGGGTCTAGTCCTACATATTTAATGCGCTGCAACTTCGGTGTTGTTTGGGCGTAGGCTAAGAGTCCGAGATAGCTCTCCATATTGCAATTTATATATCTAGAATCATAGGATCACAAATATTGACCTATCTTTGCCCTTTGATTGTGAGCTTAGTTGAGCCATAAGGTGACCTTGGTATCAACGAGTACGTTCTTATTCCATTGGTAAGGACTCGGACAGTGGACTACTAGTATATAAAGAGCCGTTAAGCAGTAAGTGGGTAAAGTCTCCATGAGCTAGGGTTTAGTAAGAGCACCATTATTAATCTCCTAAGATAGATTATAATCAACAAATGCTTGCTTTATGCGGATGCGTCTAATTGTGACAGAATTAGCGTGTCTAGGTCTTAGGAAGAAGTACCGCCTAAGTCTAGGAATGATATGCCCTTCGAGATAAGTCAATCATTGCACTAATAAACAAACCTATATAGATAATTTTGTCAAAAAATAACAAAAGACTTCTAGAAGCTTGTGCTTCTAAATATCAATCGGCAACAACAACAAATTTAGATAAGGAGAAATCATTTTTTTCATGAAGTTGGCATGATATTTATACATCAACCTTGCATTAAACCAAGCCATGCTATGTTTCACTTGACCAATATTCTTCCTTAATACCATGAAACTTGTCTCTTTGAACATCTATTGGATCCTTTTTGACCAAAATCTTCCATATATTGACAAGTAACTAATTATGAGTTACATATACATGCATTATACACTTAGTAAAAATCAAAAATGCCTCTCTCTTTCTCTATCACCAAACCCACGCTCTAAAATGCACTCTCCAAAATAATTCACACTTTGATTTTACAAAACCATACACATATATACACATCATACCTAAGGTATCCTAAGATGGTTCCAAGCATTGGTTAACCATATTCAAGCTTTAATCAAGAAAAGGGAAGCTAAGGTTTATTTAAGAAAACTAGGGTTTTCTTTGGTGCAAGCTTTGATTTTTATCTAAACAAGGGTTTAGATTCATTGTTCATCATCATCATACACCATAAGGTATATCTTGAACCCCTTTAATGTACTTTCAATATTCATTTTTATACATATGTTAGTTGTATTGTAGCTGAATCACCATTGTAGGATTTTTAACATATTAATGAGTTTTTTACTTGTAATGATCATTTGGGCCACTATTATATATGTTGAGATATTGCTAAGTACTCTGTTAAAAGGGATGAGAAAGTATTGTACATAATAAGTTGGTGTAATAATGATTAACTACAATAATTAGTAAGGTTAAAGCAGGTTAAAAATGGATTCAACAAGGTCAATCAAAGATCCTGTCAAATTAGTATATTATAACACATTTATTTTATATTTTTATAAAGTAGTATGATCACGAACGATTCCGAAAAGGTAAAAACTTGTCAATCGATTTATAACGAAAAGTTAGAGCGAAACGAGGTTATATTCGAGGTATAAAACAATCCTGCATTTGGTTAAGTTAGTGGTTTCTGTCAGGATTTTAAGATGGTATTTGCGGCTTTTCGAGTCCGTTTTGGCCTTCGGCCGAAACATGAAAGTCGTTCGGAAGGTCGTTTTACTTCTCGCGAGGTTCTTTAAGTCTAAAAGCGAGTGATAACGTGTCGTAAGGCGGGGGCAAAAATCTGGCTTTTTGGTAATTAATACACTACATCAGATCTGATGCGAGTGCTTTTTCGCCCATTTCGGTCGAGTTTCGGGTCTCGGACAGAACTGGAAAGTTGTTCAAAATATCGTTTCGCATAAATTCTCTTTAGAACCCGAGTCATGAAAATGTGATTTAGTGGGGTCATTTTAGTCGGGTCAGACTTAGAAAATAAACTATACACTACCAGGGAGTAAATAATATACTACCAGCAGTAATAAACTATAATACTAACAGGCGTAAACTAAATACTTACCAGGAATAACTATTATTCATTATTCAGATTTCTATAAATGTTTTACAATTATAAATATGTTTTCACTCAATCAATTAGATGGTGTTAGGCTAAATAGAAATTATTGCATGTAGTGAGATCTACACAATGTGATTAGTTTCATTATACGACATTAAATTAATTAGGTTGCATTCGACGATTTGCGTGACGCATTATTTGTGATTACACTTGGATAGCTTACTCAAGGTGAGTTCCATAGCCTCTTTTTACTACGTGATTATTTACAAAATCTAGGGGTGTTTACATTGCTTGTCTTAATATGGTCACAAGTGTTTTCTAAGTGTTTTCAAATGTGTTTACAAACGTGTATGCTTCCAGAATTCTGCCGAATATTATTGTTAAGTTACCCTCTATTGCCGTAGAGTCCATATTTATCATGAAGTTAATTGCTATTGTAGTGAAGCGCGAGTGTTGTGGATAATACTATCGGGACTGACCAATTCCCCACCTTTCTTGGGTCACTAATTTGATCCAAGGCTGCAATTTCAACATTGAGAGGTGTTAGGTTGTTGAGCAAGCATCCTATTTTCTGACTGGGGCACAAAATCTTGTTAATGGCTTCTGGCGGTATGAGCTTAGTGCTATAATAAACTTTTGGACTTTGAGTGTTTCAGAGTCTACTATTACTTAGATCTTGTGAGTACCCACCCCTTTTTACCGATAAAATATGATTTCACTCAACCTTTGTGTTGACTTTTAGCATGAATTTCAGGTCTAGGGTATGAAGATTTGACGGGAGCCGTGGCGGATTCAATGAAGACGGGATTCTGTGTGTTTATCTAAAGTCTATGAAACTTTTATACCTTTAAAAACTTAATGCATCTTTTGATTATTATGAAAGCTTTTGTTTAATTAAATATGTACTTGAAATGTTTAGACTTTTTACAACATATGAGTCCTAATCGTATGTACTCTGAATTTTGCTACGGCATAGAATGAAATTTATCTTAAAAACGTCATTTAAAGGTCGTTTCCTATAATCTTGATTGTTTTACTTTGACGTAGCCACCCCAATGTTACCATTCCACGGTGATACATGATTTTGGGGTGTTATAGATGGTACCTAGAGCAAGGTATAGGAAATGGGTCATTTTCAAAACTCTAGTCTAAACCACAAGTTTAAAGGTTATCTTTTCTTTCATTTTTTTTAAATTACTGAATCCTTCAATAGCCATTCGATTTCACAGCTCGCGTATTCTTGATCCTTACTTATCTTTCCCGATTTGTTCATTATTGAATTATATATAATCTTAGATATATAATACTTGTTTAAATTCGATCCTCTCTACGTTATCTTTCTGGACATATCAATATCTATTTCTATCGTTCAATTATATAAATATCGACTATCATGAGTAATTTATCGATTATTTATATCATTCTCATTATTGTACCATGTTCCATGCCTGCCATTAATTCTACAATTTCTCAGACGAATTGATGTACTTATGTTGCAGAACTCATGCCGCCCAGGAGATTTAAGATGAAATCTGTTAGGAAGATAGTAGAAAAGCGTTGGCCAAAGCATTGAAAAAATACGGAATAGACTAGAGCTGACTCCAAACAAATATGGTGGATCTGGTCAAAAATACTGAGAATCGTTGTACAGTGTTGCATGGATGTTGTATAAGACATTTATGAATGGCATGCCTACATCTTTCAAGGGGACTGAAGGTGTAGTCGGACTGAAACGTTGTGTTCGAAAGATGGAGCAAGTGTTGAAATTTTGAAATGTGCTGAAGATGACAAAGTGAAGTTTGTTATGTGCACGTTCCGGGGTCGTGCTCTAACCTGCGTTGGAACGGAAATGTAGACTTTGGGATTGTACTGCTAATCAGATCCCCTGGAGCAACGTGAAGCTTATGATGGACACTGATGCTGCCCAGCAACTGAATCCAAAGATGAAACAAGAACTTTGGACTCTGACTCTGAAAGGAGATGATATTGAAGCTTACAGTAATCGTTTCCACGAACTAGTTCTGATGTGTCCTGAATTGGTGCCCACTGAAAAGAAGAAGATTGAAAAGTATGTGCGTCGGGTTCTCCTGAAAAGAAATCAAAGGAATGTCACTTTTCTAGCCTGCGACCTTGCTTGAGGCATCATTATGGCCCGTGAACCTGGTCGAGCAAGCCAGTTCAGGTAGGGCTGCTAGATTTTAGTGTAAAGCAATAAAAGGAAATGGAAGAAACCACAAGAAACAACAACAACAATAACCATAACTACAACAATAACCACAACAATAACAATAACCGCAACCGAAACAATAATCATCACCAGCAACAAAACAGGAGACCAGAAACTGGCAGGGCATATGCTGCAGCCCCAGCTGGAGGAAAATTTTATGCTGGAAATTTACCAAAGTGCAACCGGTGCAACTTACATCATCATGGAC
Source organism: Tanacetum coccineum (assembly GCA_026074375.1). NCBI lineage: Eukaryota > Viridiplantae > Streptophyta > Magnoliopsida > Asterales > Asteraceae > Tanacetum > Tanacetum coccineum. The sequence continues at coordinate 44,090 of BQNB010000745.1, forward strand.
CGTGTCCTCAAAAGTGCCAGAGATGTCAAAGAATTGGTCACATGGAGAAGGATTGTAGAGTTAGGCTTCAGGGTGCAGGTAATGACTTCCTGCAGAATGTGACATGTTTCGGGTGTGGTGAGAAAGGAACATTTAAAGGACAAGTGTCGAAAGCAGGGTGAACCAGCTGAAATATGGAAAGCTCGTGGGAGAGCTTTACGGGTGGTTGGAAATCACAACAAATCCGTAATGTGGTCCACAGGGTACATTTTTATTAATGATCACTACGACTTCGTATTCTCTTTGATTCGGGTGCTGAGAAGAGTTTTGTATCTTTATGCCGTTTACACATTTCTTTTAATTTTTCCCCTGCCTCTCTAACACTAGACTACGAAGTGAGTTAGTAAGACGAAAAGTCATTTAACGCACCAATACCATTATTACGTAGTTGCCACCTTTAGTTTGTGTAATCACGTGTTCAAAATGACTTGTTGCAACCCGGCTAGGTAGTTTTGATGTTATCGTTGGAATGGATTTGGTGGCATACCACCGGCTCTCATGTTGTTATGAGAGATTATCCGTATTCTCTATCTGAATGGCCTTGACTTCTTAAAGTTCAAGGTGAGAGGCGGAAAAAAGGATCTTAGTTCACTTGCAGCGTATCAACGATGATGAGAAAAGCTGTTGAATTTCGTGTTGTCTGAGTACTTCCCTGAGGTATTTCCAAGCACCGCATCTGTTAGGTTTACCTCTTGTGCGAGAGATAGAATTTCGCATTGATCTGATTCCAGGCGCATCGCCAGTTGTTAGATCTCCATCGACTTAGCCATTCAGAAATGTTTAGAATTTTGTACCAGCTTAAAGAACTTCAAAGAGAAGGGTTTTATTCGTCCAAGTCACTCACCATGGGGACGAACCTGTAATCTTTGTCAAGAGAATGACGGTTCGATGAGAATGTGTATTGACATACAGGGAACTAAACAAGTTGACTATAATGAACAGTTCCCCTTCCCCAGAAATGATAGACTTGTTTGACAATTACAAGGTGCCGAGCTGTTTCTCGAAGATAGATCTTTGTTCGTCAGGATATCATCAGTTGAGAGTCTGAGAGGAAGATATACCGAAGACCGCGTTTAGAACTCGATACGGGCACTTTGAGTTCACAGTCATGCCATTTGGACTGACAAACGCGCCAGCAATATTTATGGACTTAATGAACCGCGTCTGCAAGCCGTATTTGGACAAATTCGTAATTGTGTTCATTGACGACATCTTAATCTACTCAAAGTTGAAGAAGTGCATGAAGCACACTGTAGCACGATTTGGACTTACTCAGAAGGAGAAGTTGTACGCCAATTTTCAAAATGTGCGAATTTTTGGTTACAAGAAGTACATTTCCTAGGACATGTGGTTGACCATGGACGGTATCATGGGACTCCTAGCCAAGGTTGAGTCGGTCAAGAAATGGAAGACCTGAATCGTCAACTGAAATTCGTTCATGTTTCTAGGATTGGCGGTACTACCGCAAGGTTTTATTTCGAGAATTTTCTCCAGATCGCAAAGCCCTCACCTGTTCGGGACTCAAAAGAAATAGACGTATGTGTGGGCGATAAGCAAGTTGAAGCTAATGTTGTAAATATTACTAGAAGGACCTAAGGTGTAAATTTTGTTAAATAATGGTTCGGGACTCGTTTGGGCAAGTAAACGGATGATCCAAAAAGCGAAAGTTACGTCATTGTTTTCCAAATGATTTTTCCTACGAAAATGAGTATTTACATGGCTACTATTTCATAAATGTTTTATAACATTTATTTAAAATGCTTATTATTTATTTGGTATCACGGGTAAGCTTTGTCCGTAAAATAAAACTCTAACCTGAATATTCACGTTTTTAATAAACGCTTTTGAATACATGTCAATTAATTTATTAAATATTTTTATTTAATAAAAGTGATAATTAATTGTAATTGAATTACTTTCATGTCGGTACGCGTTGTTTTCGTTTTCAAATTTTTTGCGAGGGTATTTCGGTCATTTTCTGCTTGTTTTCGGGTCTCGGGCAAAACTAAAAAGTTGTCCAAAATGTCGTTTTACATCAAATTGCTTTAGAGTCCGAGTCATGAAAACGTGATCTAGCTGGTCGTTTTGATAAGTCAACTTAAAAATAACATATATCTTCTAGTTTTCAAGTCAAATAAGTTAAAAATAAATTTGAACATGAGAGATGTGTAGTAATAAATATGATTTATTATTAAAATATGTTTCAAAAATTTTACTGGTTACGCGGTAATCGTTTTTATGTGACAGTAAAAGATCAAAAGTCAAAAAGTCAAGTCGGACCCGAAAAGTCAAAGGGTAGCATAGTCATTTAAAATTTCGAAATTTGCCGGTTGTTACAAAACCCGCAAGAAATAGCACAAACCTTCTGATCTAGCACGTGCTTCTCGCTTGCATTGGAAACCGGCGGATGAATCTCACCATGTCTGCGCAAACTTTGTTGAACCAACTGTCGGGCAGCCTGTGACGCTAAGTGGCTGCAACTTGACCTCCCTTTACGACGCCTAGAACCTAATTTAGTAGATCCACACATAGGCGTTGATGTCACAAAAAAAGAGAAACACGTTAAAACCCGCAAGAAATAGCACAAACCAAACTCGATATTTGTTTTTGGTTGTGACAACAAAAGCAAATAGCATACATGCTGTTTCATTTTTGTAGGTGGCCATGAAGGTGACAATGGTTTGTGCTACTACGTCTATTACGTCATGTGGCGGGTTTCCTACAAAGTAATTACTATGTCAGTTTTTGTAGATATCCAAAGCAGTATATTTGTATCATATTTGTATCGGAGTGTTTGTTGATCATAGGTATAATGTATGCAAGATCCATAGTGAATTTAAAGTTTAAAGCACACAAAGCAACAATGTTAAATTAGAGTTGGTAGCTGTTTGTGTCCACCAAACCCGCTATCTGTTTTATAAAGCCTAAAAATTATCAGTGGAACCTTAATTATTTTCAAAACTTCGTCTTGTATTCTCATATTTATAGGTTGCTTATATACGCAGATGGTTGGAAAGTATTTTGGTGTATAAAAAGCTCTATTATCTGTGTCAACCGATTTAAGCGTTTTATATAATAGTACAAAACAGAGGAAGATTATATTCAGCAAAGGATACGGGCAATCAGTTGTGTTATGTGAGTGACTGTATGATTAAATAGGGTTTGGAAAACTGTTATAATAATTGAATTTCCTAAATGTTTGATTTCCAGCAACCGTAATAAATATATGTACATACATTGACTTTAGAGTACTAATTTAAGACAATAAAATGTCAACATAGTCCGACGTTTTTTAATCTTTGCCAATATTCACCTAACCTATTCGAGTCGCCGATTTTATGTAGATTAATAAGTGACAGCGTAAGAAGTTACTAATGCCTGTGAGCTATCAGTGCCATTTTCAATTAAAAATAAAAGAACCCACCCTCTTATGATTCTAGGCCGTGTACAATAATTTTGTAACAAAAAAATAATCAGACTTACCATTTCCGTATAAAATGTTACCTTACTATACGCCGGTTCATATTTAAGGTATTACGATGCTAAAAAAGAAGTATTCCGGAGTATATTTTAAAAGTAGTTTTTAATGTTTTTATACGTGTTAGTTTTTAACGGCATGTAATAATTTGACCTGCTTTATAACCCACCTATAGAAATGCCTTTAGCAAAAAAGAGTTTACCTTAATGTTATAATTGTCTATATCAGTTGATTGTTGCAAAAGCAGTAACATTCCGTATTTTCATGTCATTTACGACGCTATTTAATCCACTATTTATTTCTATTCTCGCACGCGTTTACTTTTAATTTTAATAGTTAAAGTTAAATCGCGTAAGTTAAAAATCAACATTTAACGTAAACGGACACCAAACGAATTAAAGTTTTCGTCAAGCAAGCAATATATTATTTTACGAAAGTAATAATCAACTTTTTATATTTTATTTTATTGGTTACGTAAATTGTTTACGTTTCGCGATAAAAGTACGTTTAGGCATACCCGGAACCACCATAATTAATTTACGCTTCAACAAATGCTTATTTTTATTTTCAATGATCAAAGTTTATAAAACTTTTACCCCACTTATCAAATGGGACACCTCATATATACAAGAAATAAGCAAGACCTATTCAATTTACAAGTATACTTTCTAAACTAAATCTACAACTTACACTTTACATTATAACATTATACTTTCATTTTTTTTCAAGTATAATACTTTCTTTTAGCTAGCTAAATATTTCCTCCATAATTTCATGGGATGATTCACACTTTAGGGAACATAAGGACTTATAAACCATACCTAAGGTCATGTACATCTCTACACATTAAATCAAGCCATACTTCCTATACTTCCCATACTTTTGACCATACTTTCCCTAGAAATCCTCATCTTGTCTTTGACTAGTCATTAGAGTATATAAGGCCTTTACTAGTGAAATACACACACACTTCTCACTTTCAAGGTGTAAAACACACAAAATCTCTCTTCCCCCTCCTCTCTAGCTCACGGCAACCACAAGACCAACACCAAATCCATACCAAATTTTATTTAACACATTTACATACATTCCTACAACATATCTAAGATGTCCTAAGAAGATTTGAAGGCTTGGTTAAGTCTTTACAAGTGTTAAGCAAGAAAAATGGAAGATTAGGGTTTAGGGTTTCTTTGATTGTGCAAGCTTTGGTTTATAATCTAAACAAGGGTTTAGAACATATTTCTCATCATCATACATCACCATAAGGTTATCTAAAACCCTTTATGTCTTTACATTTATCATTTTATGAGTATATTAGTTCTATATGGCAAAATCACCATTAGGTTACTTTTAAACATGTAAAACATATTTTTGCTTGTGATTATAATTTTGTACACTTATTCATGTGTTATGTGGTTGAATATATCATGGACTAATGGACATAATAATATGTATGACATATGATAATAAGGGTTGTAATGGACTTGTAACAAAGTGGTTAAGCTAAAAAGTTATAAAAACGACTTTTAAACACATTTTGAGAAAAACCCATTTAGGGGCTGTTTGAATTCGAAAATTTACACCTCTATTTTATGATTTTATAAGATACTACATGTCCCAAGGATCGTGGGCATGTAAAGAACTCGAAAAACCGATTTATAACGAAGGAGATACGACGATTACAAGTTTACGATAATTAATACTTTTATAAAAATAATTTTATAAAAAGTTACTGTTCATCAGGGACTTTATTTTTGGAAAAACATCATAAATGAATAGAACATTTAAATACGAAGACGTGCTCGAAAGAATCGCTAAAAACGGAGTTAAAACGAATAAGTTACGACATTTACGAGATTTACGATAACTAAATCTATAAAAATAAATATATAACTGTTATGAACAGTAAAATCACTATTCATCAGAAAAACTCAAATTTTGAAAATGTTATATTTTGATAACTCGTCTTAATACGAAGGCGTGGACGTAAGAAACGAAAGAAACGGACTAAAAACGAGAAAGTTACGCCAGTTTTACTAAAGTATACTTATAAACGTTTTTACTTTATAAATATGATTTCACTAAAACGATTAGATGGTGATGTAGCTATATAGAATTATATGTGGTATTAGTTAATCAAAGTACTATATTACTAGGGAGTTTCATAATGAGGCCTCTTCGGGGTGGCGTATCGACGAGTTGTTGGATTTACGATTTAAAGTGTCCTAGCTCCTCATACGTCACTACATGACCTCTTAATTATGATAGCCCGAACGATAGTATGATGAGCTATACGACCTATAAATAATCAAAGTGTTTAGTACTTATACGACCTATATTGGATTAGGTTGCCTTCGGATTCCTTCGTGACGCATTTTTCTATTGTGAATACTTGTTGATTACCATTCACTCGAGGTGAGTTCATAGCCCCCTTTTTACTACGTGATTGTTTTACAAAATCTACGGGGTGAATTACATTGCTTGTTTTACTATTGGACACAAGTGTTTTTCTAAGTGTTTTCAAAGTGTTTACAAAGTGTATGCTATCCAGATTACTGCCTGAATATTATTGCTAAGTTACCTTATTGCCGTGAAGTCCCTATTTATCATGAACCGTTAATTGCTATTGTAGTAAGCGCGAGTGTTGTGGATAGATCTATCGGGACTGACAATCCCCACCTTTCCTTGGGTCACTAGTTTGATCAAGGTGCATTTAACATTGAGAGGTGTTAGGTTGTTTGCAAACATCCTATATTCTGATTGGGGCACAAATCTAGTTAAGGCTTCGGGGTCATGATCTTAGTGCAATAATAAACGTTTTGGACTACTGAATGTGTTTCAGAGTCTACTATTACTTCGATATTGTGGTCCACCTTTTTTACCGATAAACCTATGATTTCACTCAACCTTTGTGTTGACTTTTAGCATGTAATTTTAGGTCCTAGAGTATAAAGATCGGAGGGGAGCCGTGGCGGATATCAATGAAGACGGATTCCGTGTTTTATCTATATTCAATGCAATTTTTATTATCTTTAAAAACTTAAGTCGTCTTTTGGGTATTATGAAGCTTTTCTTTAATTAAATATGTACTTGAAATGTTTATTACTCTTTTAAAACATATGGGACCTAATGTATAAACTCTGATATTTTGCTATGGCATCAAATGAAATCTTGTCTTAAACGTCCATTTATGGTCGTTTCCTATATCTTGATTGTTGTACTTTGACGTAGCACCCCATTGTTACCATTCCGCTGCTACGTGATTTTGAGGGTGTTACAGATGCCATAAAGTTAGACACCAATACCTCGAGGTTTGATTGATTATTAAAGTTTTGAGGATTGTTGTTGAAGGTACAGTTTGGGAACAATCCATTCGTTTGAAAACGATTAGGTGGGTTTGAAAAATTGTTTTGAGAATTTTGAGGTTGCCTCCACCTAAGGTTTAGATGACTTTTCCATGATAGATTATAGGTCTCACCAATGTTATTTTGCTCGGGTTTGAAAGAATATAAAAAAAGTTTATAATTCATAAGTTTCCACAAGCTCAAGCTTATAAAAAATCTTATATGGGCTTATAGTTAGTTAAATTACTTAAATACCCTTCAAAATATAATGCATTATCACGTAGAAGCTAAAAATGTATGTGATTTAAGTTTTATGTAGTTTTATTTAATTTTACATTTATACGCTTCACCTTAAACTAATTCGCCAAAAATTAGGTAAGATAGTGTTAAAAGCGTTTTTTTGTCCTTTTTTTATTAGTATTCTATATATTGGCCAAAGCCATTGAAAAATATGAAAAGACTAGAGCTGACTCAAACAATGCTGGTGGATCTGGATCAGCAAATACTGGAGGAACTGTTGCACCAGAGATGCAAGGATGTTCTTATAAGACATTTATGAACGGTAAGCCTCACTCTTTCAAACGGGGACTGAAGTGTAGTCGGTCGGACTGAACGTTGGTTCGAAAAGATGAAGCCAAGTGTTTGAAATTTGCAAATGTGCTGAAGATGACAAAGTGAAGTTTGCTATGTGCACGTTCGAGGGTCGTGCTCTAACCTGGTGGAACGGAAATGTACAGACTTTGGGACTTGCTAATGCTAATCAGATCCCTTGGAGCAACGTGAAAGCTTATGTTGACCACTGAATACTGCCCATGCAACTGAATCCTCAAAGGTGGAAACAAGAACTCTGGATTCTGACTCTGAAAGGAGAGGACATCGTGGGATACAAAACAATGTTTCTTGAGTGCTTGAATGTTGTCATGATTGGTGCCCCACTGAAAGAAGAAGATTGAGAGTATGTTCGTGGTTTTCCTAAAAGAATTCAAAGGAATATCATTCTTCAAAACTTCGACTCTGTTATGAGGCAAATCAACTATGGCCTGTGAATTCTGGTCGAGCATCAGTTCAGGTGGTTAGGGCTGCAAGGAATTGGGGAAAGCAATTAAAAGGAAATTGGAGACACCAGAAAACAACACATCAATAACCATAACTACAACAATAACCACAACAACAACAATAACCGCAACCGAAACAACAATCATCACCAGCAACAAAACAGGAGACCAAAAACTGTCAGGGCATATGCTGCAGCCCCAGCTGGAGGAAAGATTTATGCTGGAAATTTACCAAAATGCAACCGGTGCAACTTACACCATCATGGACCGTGTCCTCAAAAGTGCCAGAGATGTCAAAGAATAGGTCACATGGAGAAGGATTGTAGAGTTAGGCTTCAGGGTGCAGGTAATGACTTCCTGCAGAATGTGACATGTTTCGGGTGTGGTGAGAAAGGACATTTCAAGGACAAGTGTCCGAAAGCAGGGAACCAGCAAAATGATGGAGCTCGTGGGAGAGCTTACGTGGTGATTGAAAATCCACAGCAGAATCCGAATGTGGTCACGGGTACGTTTCTTCTTAATGATCACTACGCTTGTATTCTCTTTGACTCCGGTGCTGAAAAGAGTTTTGTATCTTCTGCGTTTACCCCTTCTATTAATATTGCCCCTCCCACTCTAAACACTAGCTACAAAGTAGAGTTAGCAGATGGAAAAAGTCGTTTGCACCAATACCATTTTCGTAGTTGCACTTAGTCTGGTTAAATACGTGTTCAAAAGTAGACTTGTTTGCCAACCCGGCTAGGAAGTTTTTGATGTTTATCATTGGAATGGATTGGGTTGGCATACACCAAGTCTCATCGATTGTTATGAGAAGTTGTACGTGTTCCTCTTCGAATGGCAAGATTTCTTGAAGTTCAAGGCGATGAGGCCGGGTAATGGATCTTCGTTCACTTGCATGTATCAAGGTGATGTGAAAAAGTTGATGACATACGTAGTGTCAGAGGACTTCCTGAGGTATTTTCTTACGATCTGTTAGGTTTACCTCTGTGCGAGAGATAGAATTTCGCATTGATTGATTCAGGCGCATCGCAGTTGTTTAGCATCTCCATATGGTTAGCCCTATCAGAAAATGTTACAATGTCGATCCAGCTTAAGATACTTCAAGAGAAGGGTTTTATTCGACCAAGTCTCTACCATGGGAGCACCCGTGCTCTTTGTCAAGAGAAAGACTGTTCGATGAGAATGTGTATTGACTACAGGGGAATAAACAAGTTGGATATAAAGAAACATTACCCTCTCCCCCAAAATTGATGACTTGTTTGGACAATTACAAGGTGGTGTTGTTTCTCGATGATAGATCTTCACTCGGGATTTTCATCGTTGAGAGTCCGTAGAGGAGATAGACGAAGACCGCGTTTAAGAACTCGAACGGGCATTTTGAGTTCACAGTTATGCCATTTGGGGCTGACGAGCACCAACAATATTCTTGACTATTGAGCAGTCTTGCCAAACGTATTTGGGAAAAAATTGTAATTGTGTTCATTGACGACATCTTAATCTACTCAAAGTCAGAAGAAGAACATGAAGTCCACCTGAAGACGATTTTAGACTTACTCGAGAAGGAGAAGTTATACGCCAAATTTTCTAAGTGTGAATTTTGGTTGAAAGAAGTTCAGTTCCTAGGACATGTGGTCAAACGTGTCGGTATCCAGTAGATCCTAGGGCAATGTTTGAGTTCTTGTACAAGAACTGGAAGACTCCTGAATCGTCAACTGAAATCCGTTCATTTTTAGGATTGGCGGGTTACTACCGGAGATTTATTGAGAATTTCTCCAAGATCGCCAAGCCCCTCACCCTGTTGACTCAAAAGAATAAGGCTTATGTGTGGGGCGATAAGCAGAGAAGCTTTCCAAATTCTGAAGAGAAACTATGCATGTCTGTGTTAGCACTTCCCCGATTGACCCAACGACTTTTGTGGTTCATATTGTGATGCATCAAAACAAGGTTTTGGGTGGGTGTGTCTGCGAGGCAAAGTGACACGTTCGTGTCAAGTTATACCACCCAATGACCTGGAATTTGGGGTGCGGTGGTGTTTCGCTCTTAAAAATCTAGGAGAAAATTTTCTTTTAGTTGGGACGAAAAGTGTTATCTACACTGACCACAAGAGTCTCCAGTACATATTTGACCAGAAAGATTTGAATATGCGCAAAAGGCGGTGGATCGAGCTGCTCAGTGGAATTGACGAGTGTGAGATCAAATTCACCCGGGGCAAGGCGAACGTGGGTGGCTTCATGCCTTGAGCAGAAAAGATAAGACTCAAGCTAAGGACGAGTACGTGCTATGAGTATTACTATTCATTCTGGACTTAAGACTAAGATTTGAAGCGCAGAGCGTAGCGTCCAGAGGATCTCAAAGCCCAACTGATATGGCTATGAAGAGGTTTTAGAATAGAGAAAGACACATTGAGCAATGCAACGAGTGATGGGTGAAATATCATTCTTTTGATCGTATCTGGATTCCATCAGTTGGTGGTGTAAGGAAATTGATCACGGATGAAGCTCATACATCTAGATATTCAGTATATCCGGGTGCAGATAAGATGTACTATGATCTGAGAGACTTTTATTGGTGGCCTGGTATGAAGAGAGACATTACTGAGTAGTTAGCAGATGTCATTAGTGTTTCAAGATTAAAGCTTAACATCAGAAACCCTCAGGATTTCTTCAGCAACCAGAAATTCCTGAGTGGAAATGGGAAAAGATAACAATGGACTTTGTCACAAAGTTGCCTAAAAGTAGCAGTGGGCATGATACGATTTAGGTCGTTGTGGATAGATTGACCAAGTTGGCATACTTCTTACTATTCGTTGAGACTACAAGACGGAGAAGTTAGCAAAGATTTATACCAATAGGTTTGTTTGCGAGACATTGGTGTGGCCACGATGTCAATCATTTCTGTACCGTGATGGTCGAGTTAGCACATTATGGCAAGCTTTTTAGAAAGAGTTGGGTACGAGACTAGACATGAGTACGGCTTACCACCCTCAGACCGACGGTCAGAGTGAGCGTACTATTCAGACGCTGGAGGATATGCTTCGAGCTTGTGTTATGGATTTTGGTGGCAGTTGGGATACTTATTTTCCATTTGATTGTGTTTCTTATAATATCAAGTTTACCAACACGAGCATAAGCGTGCACATTTTCGAGGCACTGTCCGGGCAGAAATGTAGATCCCCTGTGATATGGACTGAAGTTGGAGAAAGTCAGTTAAATTGGACCAGAAATTGTGCAAGAAATGACTGAAAAGATTGTTCAAATTAAGGGAAGCATTGATGACGGCTGGAGTCGGGCCAAAAAAAAGCTATGCTGATAAGAGGCGTAAACCTCTTGAATTCCAAGTTAGAGACCGAGTGTTACTTAAGGTATCTCCATGGAAGGGAGTGGTACGATTTGGTAAGAAAGGAAAGCTAGCACCACGATATGTGGGGAGCATTTGATATCGTATGTGAGCGTGTTGGACCGGTGGCTTATCGGCTGAAGTTACCCCAGGAGCTAAGCTGTGTCCACGACACGTTTCATGTGTCGAACCTCAAGAAATGCTTGGCAGAGCCAGATGTTCAGGTGCCTTTGGATGAGATAGAGATTGATGAAAATTGGCGTCTTTGGTCGAAGAACTATTTGTGATTGTGGATCGAGGTTGTGAAAAAGTAAATAGCGGAGAATAATCCTATTAGTCAAATTTCCTTGGAACTCTCGGCAAGGAGCTGAGTATACCTGGGAGCGTGAGGACCAATTTCGGATGAAATATCCGCATCTTTTCTCCGAACCCGTACCTTCGTCAAAGGTCGCAACTTAAGCCTTGAGGACAAGGCTCATTTAACGGGGAAGGACTGTAACAATCAGTATTTTTGATCAATGTACGACGCTATTTAATTCACTATTTATTTTTTTTCTCGTACGCGTTTACTTTTAATTTTAATCGATACGTTAAATCGCGTAAACTAAAAATCAACAATCAACGTAAACGGGCACCAAACAAATTAAAGTTTACGTCAAGAAATCATTATATTATTATTACTAAAGTAATAATTAACATATTATATTTTATTTTTGTCGGTTACGTAAAGCGTTTACGTCACGATAAAATACGTTTAGGCATACCCGCAACTACCGAAACTTTTCTACGCTTCAACAAATACCCAATACCTAAAGTTTTATAAAAATTAACCTATGTTAACATTGTTAGTCAAATTATACATAAAATAAATGAACTAGAACATACACTTTACTAGTTATATCTTTATACATTTTATACTTCAAGTAAATGCAAAATTTTTTTGTTAAATACCAAAAATCACCAACTAGCACTCTCCCCCTCCTAAATTTCGTGGCATATGTGATCCCTAGGGGACCAAGAGCATACAAATTAACCACTTGATCTTGTAACAAAACCTTTCTCATTTACTAAAGGTGTTCTTGTTCTAGTTAACTTTTGACCAAAGGTTTTCCTTAATTCCCTCCCATGGTCCCTTTGAACTTTGACCACTTCTAATAGAAGGCTTGACTAGTCCAAGTCATATATAAGCATGCACAACTAGATACATATCACACACACTTCATTTACAAAGTGAAAATCAAACAAATACTCCCTCTTGCTCACTACAAGCCCACGGCTCAAAAGCCCTCCCCCACACAAACCATACAATCTTTTTATACAACTCATACAAGCATACACACAACATATCTAAGACCTACTAAGATGTTTTGAAGTCTTGGTTAAGCCTTTACAAGTGTTAAGCAAGAAAAATGGAAGATTAGGGTTTAGGGTTTCAAGATCTTGCAAGCTTTGGTTTATAATCTAAACAAGGGTTTAGATTGTGTTGGTTATCATATTACATCACCATAAGGTTATCTAAAACCCTTTATGTCTTTACATTTATCATTTTATGTGTATATAAGTTCTATGTAGTGAAATCACCATTAGGATGTTTTTAAACATGTAAAACATATTTTTGCTTGTGATTATAATTTTGTACACTTATTCATGTGTTATGTGGTTGAATATATCATGTACTAATGGACATAATAGTATGTAAGACATATGTTAATAAGGGTTGTATTGGTCTGTGTATCAAATGGTTTGGTAAAAAGTTATAAAAATGACTTTTAAACACATTTTGAGAAAAACCCATTTAGGGGCTGTTTGAATTAAAAAATTTACACCTTTATTTTATGGTTTTATAAGATACTACATGTCTCAAGGATCGTGGGCATGTAAAGAACTCGAAAAACCAATTTATAACGAAAACGATACGACGATTTCAAGTTTACGTTAAATATATACTTTTATAAAACTATTTTTATAAAAATTACTATTCACCACAGAAACTTATATTTTTTAAAACATTAATAAATCGATAAAACTTTTAAATACGAAGACGTGCTCGAAAGAATCGCTAAAAAAAACGGAGTTAAAGCGAATAATTTACGACATTTACGATAAATAAATTCAAAAATAAACTATATAAACTGTTTATGAACAGTAAAATCACTATTCATCAGAAAAACTCAAATTTTAAAAATGTTATATTTTGATAACTCTTCTTAATACGAAAAGATGTGACTAAAAACAAGAAAGTTACGCCAGTTTCACTAAAGTATACTTATAAACGTTTTTACTTTATAAATATGATTACACTAAAACGATTAGTTGGTGATGTAGCTATATAGAATTATATGTGGTATTAGTTAATCAAAGTACTATATTACTAGGGAGTTTCATAATGAGGCCTCTTCAGGGTGGCGTATCGACGAGTTGTTGGATTTACGATTTAAAGTGTCCTAGCTCCTCATACGTCACTACATGACCTCTTAATTATGATAGCCCGAACGATAGTATGATGAGATGTAAGACCTATAAATAATCAAAGTGTTTAGTACTTATATGACCTATATTGGATTATGTTGCATTCTATTGTAAGCGTGACGCATTTTTCTATTGTGAATACTTGTTGATTACCATTCACTCGAGGTGAGTTCATAGCCCCTTTTTTACTACGTGATTGTTTTACAAAATCTACGGGGTGAATTACATTGCTTGTTTTTATTATTGGACACAAGTGTTTTTCTAAGTGTTTTCAAAATGTTTACAAAGTGTATGCAACTTTTATTATCTTTAAAAACTTAAGTCGTCTTTTGGTATTATGAAGCTTTTGTTTAATTAAATATGTACTTGAAATGTTTATGACTTTTAAAACATATGAGACCTAATGTATGAACTCTGATATTTTGCTATGGCATCGAATGAAATCTTATCTTAAAACGTCCATTTAAGGTCGTTTCCTATATCTTGATTGTTGTACTTTGACGTAGCACCCCATTGTTACCATTCCGCTGCTACCTGATTTTGGGTGTGTTACAATAGGCCATAGCATTATTCCTTCCCATCATCGCCCACTTCATCTTCGTAATGTTCTTGTAACCCCTAATATAATTAAAAATCTCATTTATGCATATGATTTCACTCAACCTTTGTGTTGACTTTTAGCATGTTAATTTCAGGTCTGTCAGGGTATGAAGATTGGATAGGGATGCCGTGACTGGATATCATTGAAAGACGGATTCTGTGTGGAATCTATATTTCAAGACAACTTTTATTATCTTTTAAAAACTTTAAGTCATCTTTTGAGTATTATGATAGCATTTTGTTTAATTAAATATGGACTGGGAAATATTTATTACTCTTTTAAAACATTGGGACTAATGTTTAAACTTGTATTTTTGCCCATATGGCATCGAATGAAATCTTGTACTTTAACGTTTCAGTTTGGTCGTTTTACCTATATCTTGATAATTGTACATTGACGTAGCACCCCATTGTTACATTCCGCTGCTACTGATTTGGCAGGTGTTTACACTAATCCTCATAATCTTTTGCATCAAGAGTTCGGCCGGGAAGAAGCTTTAGGATAACTAGAGGGAGAGGAGATAGAGGGAGGTGGGTGAGACAGTGGTATCCGTGGGGAAGAAGGGGAAGAAGATTATGGGAAGAATGTGGAATATGTTTAGTCGGTACACAGACCGAATAGACTGGACATTTATATGGGCCGGACATGCCAGGCCACCATTAGCCCACAACCAAAACGACACCAACATACGTCGTTTTTGTAACGCTTTTTAGTATAGTATGTTAATATATATACATAGGGGGACTTTATTTTCAGAACCAAAATAAGTGCGAGAACTCCTCTAAACCAATCATAATTTTTTAAATATCTATATATTATTATTTATCGAAAAGCCGGTATATAATGATAAACACATTTGTATATTATTTTTATTTTTAACCTATAAATCATAGTAGAAATAGATTTTCTGTATGTGTATAGTACCTCAATTAGACCGTCAGATCTGTGTCTTTTTTTTACTTTTCTAACAATTTTTTTAATTTTCGGAATTAAAATTTTTTTTTTTAGTTTTTTTATTTCACTTTGCATGTTTGGAAAAAGAAAGTTGCATATATGTTTTTAGAAAATAATTTTTCTATTTAATTTTTAGAATAAATTTTTCAACATGCATGTTTTTTAATTTTTTTATTTAATATTTAGAATAAATTTTTCAACACGCCTGTTTTTCAAATTGGATGGTGCATATATGTTTTTTAAAATAATGTAAATTTATAAAAAACCAAGAACATAAATGTTATACACAAAACTAGATATCAATTGAAATAACATTAAATTAAAATTTCTAAAAAGCTGAAAATACATGAATTTAATCAATTTATACACGTGCATAATAATATTTAACGCAAACGGACATATGTGCACCCTCATTGTTATCAAAATTTTAGAAGTCGGACATATATGCACACTCGTTGTTGTACATTTTCAGAATGTTAGTCGACATATGTGCACACTCGTTATATTCAACTTTTCAGAAGGCGGACAAGATGAGCCCACTCGCTGTAATTTTCGTTATAATTAGAATTACACTGATACATAACTAAATTATAAAAGGTTATAGCAACATTAATCTTTATTATAATAGAATCACAACGAAAAAGATATTTCATAACACTACACGGTCATCAAAGAAAGAAAAATAATAATGAAATATTGTCATGAACATGAGAAACGCATAAAACATATATGCGCACTCGTAAAACATATATGCACCAACACTTGTACACACGGATTCGTAAAACATATATGCACACTCATAAAACATATATGCACCGTCACTCGTACACACACTCGTACACACGGATTCCTCAAATTCGATTCGTATAAAATAAACCACACACATTCTTCATATAAACCTATATTTGAACACTTATAACACATACTACTCACCTCAAAACTTAAAACTACGTAATCAATATACATTGTGACAACCATTAAAATCGCAAATGTAAA
The DNA here is from genome assembly GCA_026074375.1 of Tanacetum coccineum. Lineage (NCBI taxonomy): Eukaryota > Viridiplantae > Streptophyta > Magnoliopsida > Asterales > Asteraceae > Tanacetum > Tanacetum coccineum. Next base: position 60,362 of record BQNB010000745.1, read on the forward strand.
CCTAACAATCATATCAAACATAAAACTACATCATCCGCTCATATAGTGATCGATTATGATCTATGTTGACCAGACAACATGATAACCATCAAAATCACAAACGTAAAGCTACATTCAATACTTGTAACACCTAATCATCATCTCAAAGCTTCAAATTATATCCTCGTAAACCGATCGATTTAGCGAACATACTGTAACTAAGAACAGTACAGATAACGTAATAACTACGACTTAAAACTGCATCATCCACTTATTAAAATCACATAGTAGCCATTAATATCAAAAACAAAAACCCATTAATCAAATGGAGGCTTCAAAATATCATCCGAACTTATACTAATCAATTATGAACAAAAATCGACATACAGTAACTATAAACCGTGCGGACAATAAAATAACAGTTACAATAAAAAACGAAAAGACTTATCAATTATAACGAAGTTATTCACAAAAAAAACCAACAAAAGACTCTTGATAAAAAAATAAAAATGCAAAAAAAACTACCATCTCACACAAACAGATATGTGATTGCAAACTCTAATGTGATGTGAATATTAGATTAAATAACTAAAAAAACAAACATACCTGAATGATGCCTTGAATTGCATATCCAATCTTTCGAATTTCAGATTCATCTTGGCATGATTTTTCAAATAAATAAAATTACAATATTTAGACATAATGAATTAAAAAACTTAACAAAAATCAATCTTTTTTCTGATGGAAAACTATACATACTTTGTGAAAATAGTGGTGGGATGCATGCTCGATCCAATCACGAAAACAATTTATAGACGCATTGGTGATGTTTTTTTATATAAAAAAGATCTAGAGAGAGGCGGCACAAAGCGAAACCGCATATTGGGTCTCATTCAAACCCGTTTAATGTGTCTTCATAAACTGATACGGAAGATCTTGCCCAGAAAAAGAACCTTGCTGAAAAAAGAACAAAAAAACCAAGATCTGAGAATCGGTTGGACGCCCACAAATGCTCATTATGAGAAAAGATAGATTACAAAGATGGATGTTATGAAGATGGTGGACGAGTGTTTTTGTTGGAGGCGGTTGAGGACTGGGAAGAGATATGTGAATATCATTTAGGTTAATCATACCCTAAATAAGTGGAAGGTTATTTAAAATATTAGACTCAAGCTTCCTATATTACCCTTTCAGGTTTATAATTAATGGCTTGATCTTTTAAATAATGGCAATAATGTCACAATTTCTTATAGCCATTGATCAATTGATCTAACGGCCCACAAGAAGTTTTCGTAGTTCTAGCACTTATTTTGGATCTGAAAATAAAGTTACAATATATATATATATATATATATATATACCCATTACAATGATGAATGCCCAATCAGAGTGGGGCAAAAATGACTAATACATACTCAGTTGCCACAACATCAATGAAATGATTTTAGGATTTTAGATATTCTATTAAATCATACTCCCTCCGTTTCAAAATTATTGTCTCTCGACAAAAAACACACAGTTTAAGAAAAGTGCATTTATTAATGCTTTCTCTTTCTTGCTTTTTGGCAGAATGACAGTTTTACCTTTAGCTAATTAATTAAAATATTCTTTAAAGTTTGTAATAATAATTTCAAACAAAGTAATATAGTTTACTTAATCAAACTTCTCTATCTACTTTTAGTAGTGGACAATAAAAATGAGACGGAGGAAGTAATTGTTAGGGGTGAGCAGAAGAAACCGAAAAAACCGAAACCGAACCGAAAACCGAAAAAACCGAACCGAAAAACCCGACCGAAATTAGAAACCGATGGTTCGGTTTTTAACTTTTCAAAAACCGAAAAATTTCGGTTCGTTTTCGGTTTTTGTTCAAAAACCAAACCGTAAAAACCTAACCGAACCGAACCAAACCAGTTTTATAATAATAATATATAATTAATATAATATAAATAAATAAATGATAACTAAAAATTTTAAATTCATATTTATTTTATGGATGAAATTATTATAATATATATTATCTTAATGTTTATATATATGTTTGTCGTGTACATGTGTTTACTAGACAATATATCATTACAATAACAATGATCCTACTATGTGTATTTTCACATGCATGTGTGTGTCTCTTATTTATATATGTATAATTGTAAAAATTTGTGTAAACATTATTAGGTTCATATTGACAAAAAAAATTAAAAAAATAATCAATTTTCTAGGTAAAAAAAGTTTATTAATATAAATTAGCAACAACCAAATTTAAACGGTTTAAAACCGAAAAATCGAACCGCAAAAACCGAGAAACCGAAAAAACCGAACCGCCAAAAACCGAGCGGTTTCGGTTTTATAAAAACCGAATATTTCGGTTCGGTTTCGGTTTTAATCAAAAACCGACCCAAACCGAACCGTGCACACCCTTAGTAATTGTTATTATAAAACAATACAATTCCCAAGATGCGTCAGGTGATATTAGTTGTTTTTGACCCGAGTTTGACCCGCTCTAAACCGAACCATGCATTTATTATCAACCCGTTATTAAATAAACTCCATACCCGGTTTGTCTTCTACACATCTCACCTCTCTCCCACTCTGCTTTCTCTCTCTTTGTTCCACCGATTCACAAACCCAAAAACCATCGACATCCATAGATTTGATAAACCCTAAATTTGATTTACTAAAGCCACTCTAAACAAATAACAAGATGTGATTTCAGGTTCGTTGATTTGCGAATGATGATGTGTTTTCTTGTTGGTTTCAGAGGGGTGATATATCTTGCATGATTGTTGAGGAGGTTCTTATTTTATTTTTATCAAAGAAAAAGACGGTGAAATGATTCTTAGAATGCTAGGGTAAACCTTTGTTCTTGTTTTGTTTTATTTCCAAATGCATTGCCAAATCTTCATTGTTGGAATAAGGAGTGATCAAGGGTTTTGCTTTGGGTGTATAAAAACTGAATCTTGAAACTAGAGTTTTACATAATTTGGTTTTTTTTTATCAATTATCTTATGGGGGTTTGGTCATCTTATGGGGGTTTGGTCATCTTATGGCTTATTTATAAGAAATGGTGACTTTTTTGTAGGCGATCATGATTGTGTGGCTTTTGTGTTACTGGAACTTGATGGGTGAAAGCGGCCTGTATCTTGGCGGGGCATCACGACCAGGTTCGTGTTTGCAGCCATGGCAGGTTCGCATACCCTTTTATCCGCTTACACACCTGCAAATCTTAGCCAAATATATGGGTATGTTTTGTTCTGGATGAAAATTTGATCCTGATTCGTGATTATGGATTAGTACTTTGAAATACACTCTCGGCTCATGCTTCTTCGATGCCACCATTCCTTTCATTGCCGCTATCTGCGTGCGACGATAGTGACGGGGTGAAGATGGTGAAAGGGTCATAAGCCGCAAAATAAGCCGACAGTTTGATAAAACCTCGGTACTCTATGGCAATCATGTACTTCGGGAATTGTTTATTCAATATAAGAAATAAAAAATCATCTCGTGGGGGTATCTGATCAAAGCTTCTATGGTTGTTATGATTGCTATGATGGTTTTTAACCGCTGAATTCCTATTGCCGTACTTTTGACTTAATGCTGTTGGCGAATCATAACTATTGTACAAACTACAAAGAGAAAAAAACTCTTTGTGAGTGACCCTGTTTATGATCATACCATCGTCTCATTGTGGTTACAACCACTTTATGAAATCGACATTTTTTTACTATAGGCGATGACGATAATCTCCAGCAATTGTGTTTTGTGACACACGGTTTATGGACACCCGTATCTTGGTTGGGCAGCCGCAATTCGATTGTGGTTGCAGCCACGGCGAGTGTACCGCGTGGTCCCACAGTAGCAGGTCCGAGCCTCAAAGTATAGACTCTGTTCCTTTTTCGCTGTATCTATTTTTTATATGAATATAATTTGGCGTTATGTGATAATAGATCGGGGAATGGGAATCCGTGTGGTTCCACAGTAGCAGGTCTGAGCCTCGAAGCATATATAAAGTGTGTTGCGTTTTCGCTCTATGTATTCTTTTACGGGTGGCTCGCCGACACCCGTATCTTGGCTTGGCAGTCACGCCGAGAGTTTGATTGCAGCCATGGCGGCTGACTGGTACCGCTACACTATTCGTAAACCTGAGCCTTATTGCAACTATGTTTTGTTGGTTTCATAAAGCTGAGGTAGTCCGCGTTTTAGCGTGGCAACTTATTACAGTTGCAACGCATGTCTGTTGTTTGCGTCCGGAATGATTCACTGATAAAAGGTACTAATGCGACTTCCCTTCATATTTGGACATGTGCATGCTATAATTTGTCTATCTAGCATATTGAAATACTTTTTATACTAGATAGTGATAAGATCAAGCGTTACCGATTACATCCATTTATGAATGTGATGGTTTACCAGTTTATATATGTGCATATTTGTTCTTAATATGACTACTCGCTTCTCAAACTGTAGATATACAAGTGTACTATATATGTGTTATCAACAATTTGCTGTCATTTCTTTATGTTGTTATTAAGGAACAATTTCTTCTAACATAGTATCATGGTCCTGACTCAAAAATAACTGTACCGATAAGCTTCTATGTTGTTATTTTTTCCAAAACTTATGTTGTTATATCGGCAGGCTTCTGTGTTGTTTTCTAAAACAATTTCTTAATATAATTGTACTCGCTTCTAAAAGCGTAACCATTTACGCTTCAACAGGGCAAAGTACTAACTTTGCAGCCATTGCGAATGCGTCTGCTTTTCTTGGATGCTAATGAATCTGAACCTCACTCCGGTGATGCACGGTAATAGATCCGAGCCTGTTTTTTGCTAATATCTTTTAGTTTAGACGTTTTTTATTTTTTTAGCTATTTCTGTGTATAAGTATGTATGCTTTGTATAAGTTGGTGAGGCAACCAGACCCGTATTGTGGTTCAGCCATGGTGTGTGTTTGGTATCGCTTCTATATTTATATGCGTTGCAACAAAATACCGTGTGTGTGTAGATAATCTTTTTTTACAGCGCACTACTTTCCACATTCATAATATGCATTAACAGTTCTTAAAACGAGTGTTGAACTTGCAGGGTTTATTCTAACATAAAGCTGGAAAAGTTGTGCAAACGAGCCATTGCGGACCATTTAAACATTATCGTCACATTTTCAACCATTGAAATGCAGATTGGGTGAAAGATCAGCACGTTCAGAATGATGGAAAATATAGCAGCGATGAAAGATCGATAGCCGTCGAGAAACCTGAAGTTTCTTAAATTACCCTACATCCAGGTAATAAGTATTTATTTTAAGATATTTTATGGGGTATTTGGGGCTGATTTACTCAAAAGCACAACGCCAACTCCTAATGGCGTCTTAAAAATAACCTTTTTAATGCATGAGCTATGTGATAGCAGTTTGCTTTTATATGTAATACGGTTATATGATTCAGTTTGCAATGTCAACAACCTATAGCCACATGTTTAGGTACAAGCATATAACTGACCTTTACAATAGTCACGGGTTTTCCACGAACCCTTTTTGATTCTACCCAACCTTCACTTTTTATGAAACATAGCTTTTGTGATAGGAACTGAACATGCGATATACGTTTAAAGGCTGTCTAAGATTGCTTATTTAAACTCCTCATACAGACTTTTAAGAATTACCTATTGAATGTGATTAGAGGCAGTTTGGGATTGCTTATTAGAGCTAATTAAGTTGTTTATCAACAACGTTAATGGAGACAAATATTTTCAAAGCTGAATTGAAAACATACTATAAAGAGTAACTTTGTAAAAATTTTGTTCTGATTGTTGCAAAAAAAGTCCAGATAGTGTACAAGAATCACATGGTACATCAAAATGCTTAGAAGTAAAGATTGGCTAACATTATTAGCACTTAGATCTTACAAACTGGTAATGCTGTATTTCTGCGCAGTCAAGCTGACCCAAACAGTTTCTTAAGGTTTTGTGCAACCGTCCGGGAGAGGTTAAGGATTCACATGGATGATTTGAATCACCCTGAAACATATGAATGCGGCGGTTGAACATGGTTTTGGCGAATTCAATCATTTGAGCAAACCATATTAAATTTAAGCTTACAAAAGGAATCGAGCTTCAAGGATACATAGTTGGAAACTCGAGTTTTCCTCTACTGCCATGACTTATAACTCCATACCTAGGTCGAGACATTCCTGAAACAAAATACGAACTTGACAAACGGCTAAGTTCTTCAAAAAAAATTAGGATTAAAGTGTTTTTAGTCATCATGTTATTTATTTAACTGCAGTTCTACTGTTATGTGTGTGATGTTCCTGCATCTTGTAATTCTAAGTTACACAGTGTACTAAGATGTTCGTACTAAGCTCATTATATGCTACTCATAAGCAGATGTTTAACAAAAAGACTGTTTATCTTCTTAATTTAGAATACTTACGCACTTCGAATTAGGATAAAACAATATAAGCAGGTTATAAACATTTTGCCACAACAAAAACATGGTTGCAAAAAGATACTTTCAAGTCACCCCGCAGTTTATAAACATTTCACCGACACCCGATTTATGAATATATGAAGAAAGTACTCTCAGAATTAACAGAAATATATGAGAAAAGATACTCTCAGTCTTTCTTTTCATTGCGAGACGTTTGTACCGGGTCGGGCTACAAGTATTAACGTAAAATCTCGCGAGCTGCAGCTGGGAGCGGTTGATACGCCTGCTAATCTTCCTGCAGCGGAGCGCGGGGACACCTACTTGTTTTATAGATCGATCAGACATTGGATTCCAAAGATGTCAGTTTCAGCTCAGTCTTTTAATGGCAACCTCAAGGTATAATCACTTCTCATATGTTTATATAGTTTCCCTTTAATCGAATATATATTGCATATGTATGCACTGTTAGTATAAAGAAAACTTAAATAAATCTCTTTATAGAATTAAACTATTCTTACATAATAAGACAAATCTCAATCACTCATTCTTTCTGGAAAAAAAAAGATGTTAAATAATATTTAAATTTTAAATTCAATTACATCTATATTTTATAATTTAAATATCTCATGAACCGTTAATCGTTAGACAAAACAAATTATGCCGTCACGATCAACATTTAATTATCTTTCTATAGGCAGATACTTTGATATACTTTCGACAAAAAAATATTTTCAATTTCTTCACGTTTTCTTAGTTGTACAAAAATCCGAATTACATATCACATGTGATTTAACACTAATATCGAAGTTAAAACACTAAACATCCGTACTAAAATTGACATACGTATTAGTCTAAAAACCAAAAACTTTTTTCGTTTTTGCTATGGAAAACATAAATTCTTGCCTTTCCAACCATTTATCACACGCACTATATACAAATTATAGATTATAGTAGTTCATTAATGAAATCTTTATAATCACAAGTGAAAAAATCACAGCTGGTAAAAACTCACATGTGATTGAGATCACGTGTGGGAAAAATCACATTATAATATTCAAATTAGTATTTAATCACATATGATTTCTCATGCAAGTTTCAACAACGAAGGAAAAAAACGAAAAAAAACGTTTAAAAAACATGAAAAACGTGAAAAAAACAAAAAAGAAAAGTTTGTCGAAAGTATATCAAAGTGTCTATCTATAGAAAAATAATTCAACACTCGCCGCGATGGATATTTTTTTCACTTAATGATGAACGGTTAAAATGATATTAATATTAAAAAAAGAGAGAAAAATGGGCTTGTTAAAAATGAGTGGTATGTGAGTAAATGTTTGGTATGTAATTGTAAATGAATTTAAATCATAAACTACTAAAGTTTTTTGAGGATAATTAGAGAATCGGGTGTCTGGTTGTTGAAGAACATTAAAAGTGAATTTATTAACGAAATTAAAGATAAAGGAAAGCGTAATAGGACTATTTGCAGCTCATTCACTCAAATGTCTAATGTGTTTGTAGTAAAATGTAGAGATAATCTCATACCAGTATTATATTCGTTATATCATAGATAGTCATCATCGATAAATCAGATTTTACATTATGAAAAACTTGTAAAGATATCAAACACATGGCGACCTCTATCATGCATGCAAGAAAATATACACGAGTCTTTCTTTAACACCGCACTCTCATCAACCCCTCTCATTGAAAGCCACGCTATAATACTTAGCTTCACATATGTATGACAACACATGATATTTGTTGTCTCAATCTTTTTTTGAATATCGACCAACAACAACCCCTGTTACCTAGCACGGATAACATGAAACTCTAAAAACTAATATACACAAACAGAATTAACGCATTCGACATAAAAGGAAACTTGCACAGGCTTGAAAGAAGAATGTATAACAAACTCCCCTCCCCCTCACCTCTTTATTGTGAGAGATGAGAGGGAATAAACCAACTTCTAAAAGAAGAAATTAAACTTGCTGCTGCTACATAGAGAAGACAACCGGATCGATCCTTTTGAATGCCCTAATCTAAACCATCTTTGAGATGGTATATATAGAGTCTGAACCACATCCATACTGGGCTAAAAACTTTCTCTTATCCCTATACTTAATATTTATAGACATAATATGGATACTCAAATAAAAAAAGTTCACTTTATGAATTAGGAACCGGGGGGGGGGGGGGGGGGGGGGGGGGGTTCCATATTAGCCTATACCCGATAACTGCTAGCAAATTCAACCCTAATGCCTGGATATCCTCGGACCAAGGATAAGGCGGCCCTTTGAACAAGAGCACATGTAGCATACCCGCCACTACATCTTAGCTCGAATACTGACTCCTATTGCAAGTCCCTTTACCTCCTTTGCAGCACATTCCGTAAGTGCATATACTCTGATTTAGTTGCGACAAAGCCATCATGTCAGCATCATAGCTATCTCAGCTTCCTACACAATCCTTGTATCACCCGTTACCTTTGATTGAGCTACCCATTACATGACGAGTCTCCAGGGAGTTAGTCAAAATCCACAAAAAACTATCGTGTGTCTGTAAAACCCCCGATCAACTTATCCAACATAAACCCACATTTTCAGATGTTCAGATGCTATGTCAAGACTCGTGCAGACCATCAGATACTCCTGGCTTTCAACCGCATATATACATGACCACTTACCTTCTAACGATAGTATAGAGTGTCCCTCCAACAAATGTAAAACCTGGACTGTGACACCCTCAGAGTATTACCACTCTGATCCCTAACGATCTCCATACCAAGTACATTTCCCTTTGCTTTATCCAGCAAATCCTTAGTAGCCAAGATCTCAGCCTTGCATCCACAAGAAAAACCATATCATCTATATAGAGAAATAGATGTATGCATGTATACTCCCAGTAATAGACATCGTTGTCATCACTTCATTTCTTGCAACCGTTGCTAAGCACATACACATCTGACCGAGCATCTATATCATCTTTCAATCCAGCCTTCCACTTGGAAATCACCTCACAAGCAACTGTATTATTAAAAGTCAATGACTTATGTGCATCAATCTTTTCCGCTTCAGCAATTGCAAAAGCAGCCTCATTAATGTCTTTTCTATAGCTGAATAGTTCACTGTTTAGTGTTGCTCCCTATCACATGCTAAATGATAGTATATCAAATCTTGAGTTTGCACTTCCTGTGTGAACCAGCTACATGATTGACATTCCCATGAGGTTCCACCTCAAATGTATGATCCTCCTACGGTTCCACCTCAAACTCAACTCTTTGCAACTCCTGCTGTACTGAACCCTGTACCTACACCAGAATCAATGAAAGTTTTATTGTATTCTCCACTTTCATTGAAAACCCATATTCCTGTAAAGCACTACCTTTGAATTAACGTCATTCTAACTCCGGCTTTATTTACACACTATACCTTTCGGAATCCAGGAATATGCACTTGACCTTAACCGGTTCAAGCATCCCTTGCTTAATACTAGCAAGCCAACCAAAAAACCCTAACATATCTATAGGCGTCTTAAATCCAATCGCTGATGATGGTGACCTTGTTCACTAGATATGTAGACATGGTTGTATCCTTTGCCCAAAGAACCTTGGACAAAACTCAGACTAGAATAGAAAACAATGTTTTTTATACCTTAGCATGAGTGTCACATTCATCTCCTTAACCAACCCATTCTGCTGCTGTATCACTACAACACCCAAATGTTTGGTGACCCCACTCTTCGTACATTGTTGTGTAGACCTCTGATTACAAAAATAAAAAAACATTACCCGTCTTGATCTTCCACCTGATATTCACCTATTGCTTCCTTCCCTTTAATGTCTTCTTGGTCACTGCCTGGCCGTTCAGGGTATATACGCAATTAGCTCTTCTAGTTCCTGATAGTACCACCAGCGAACCCTTTATAACCTTGATCTTGACTGACTGCATCTTCACGGTAAAACCCTCTTTTTTAAGAGTGCCCAGCGATATCAAGTTTCGTCTTAATTCCGAAACATACCTGACGTTGTCCAACAGAAACTTGACCCATCCCTCATCTGTACTTGAACCTTACCTGTCCTCTGTATACGCATTCCCTGCCATCACCAAGCAGTATTTTACCACCGTCATACTCTTCAAAATCAACCAAGTAATCTCTCATGTATGTTATATGGTATGAGCCCCCTGAATCCATGATCCAGTCCAATATTTCTTCAACACTCATAGCCATAACATCAACACTGTCATACCCATCAGCTCCATAACCAGATTCCTGATCTTCAATCCTGACAAAACCTTGAGATTTCTTGTGATTATACCTGGGACAATCCTTCTTTAAATGCTCCTCAGACTGACATATATAACACCTGAGTCTGTTGCTTCTTTCCTATGACTTTGACCACACACTATCTATATCCTGCTTTATATCTCTCCGACCAGATCTCCCCCTCACATACAACCCTTCACCACCATCACCCTTTGCTTCCGTCATCTTCTAAAGTTCCCTAGAATTAAGTGTCGCGAGCACGTCTTCTAGCTTCAAAGTATCCCGACCATATAGCAAAGTCTTCACGAAATTATCGTAAGATGATGGTAAAGATGTGAGTAATAATAATGCCTGGTCCTCAACTGATATAGCAGTATCTATAGCCGCTAAGTTACCTACCAGCTTGCGAAACTCATCGATATGTTCAGATTGACTCTTACCTGGATGCATTTGAAAAGTATATAACTTTTTCTTTAAGTACAACCGATTAGCTAAAGACTTTGTTATGTATAAAATCTCTAACTATTTCTAAATCCCCCTGCAATCGTCTCCTTGGTGATCTCCCATAGGACCGATCATCCAAAACACCAAGGATCAATGCGCTGTATAGCTTTTTTTGATGACCTTATCGTATGCCGCTATTGTGGTTGCAGGTAACTACTCCAATGCTGCGGCTAATCCTCGATGTTCCATCAAAGCCTTCATCCTTACCTGTCATAGCGCGAAGTCATTCTTCCCATTGAATTTTTCAATGTCAAACTTGGTCCCCGTCATCTTTGGTCCAAACCCCTTTGTTTATTCTGATAACCTTGTGATATGAACCTCACAACACCGAACTAAACAAAGTATCCTGTGTAACACCCTTGTCGACTTTATATGCTAAATCCGTAACTAAGCAACACGACAAGAAATATTTGACACTTAAAACACCTTTGTCAAATTAACCTTCAAAGCAAGTAACTTTCTTAGTTAAAAATCGTCTTTATCCTTTTTTATAAAAACAATAGCCTTTTAAATCAAGAACTAAAAAGAAACCTTTGAATAAAATAATCCTTTTATCCCATAGGACTTTTTCCTGCCAATGAATAACAAAAGGAAACCGTTTTACCCAAACAATACTTTGAACTTTTTACCTCGGTCTTCAAATCGAAAACCAGGCAACCCGAAATACGTTAACCTGTTGATCCTTTGTAAGACGAAAAACAACAACCCTTAAGCTTCAAGAATTCCCTTTTAGTCGAACCTTGCTGCTTACTTTCTTTTGTCGTTAACCTTGAAACCCAACAGAAATCTGCTCTTTCAAGAAACTATCAACATATAAGTTTTCTTTTGTTGTTCACTGGAAACACCAAAGTTGATCCGAATTCGCCTTCTTTTTCAACGAAACCCATCAAGAAAACCTTCATGTCGTGACACCGGTGTGGTGCGAGTAACCAAAAGCCTCCTGACACCTTTCGAAGCTCCATAATCCAAAACCTCAAAGACCCTTGTGTCGACTTACGTTTTTAATAATCCCTCCAAACCAGCTTACATGTTGTTGTTCGTTGATCCTGGTAGCCCAAACAGAAAACCAACCTTCTGCTCCTATATAGAAACGATCACCAATCGAACCTAGCCTTCCAAGAACGTCGAACCTGGCTTCGATACCACTTGTTGTAAAACCCTACAACAAAGCGAAGAAGCTAGTAGTGGATAACTCAATTTGATGATGACCTCGACACACACACAACCTGTTGTATCATGACAGAAAACAAACACATACACACGAGATGTTCTCAACTATGTTTATTAAGAACAAGGAAAAGAATGAACGGTATAATGACCCCTCCCCCTCGCTTCTTTATTGTAGAGATGAGGGGGAAAGAAAACCAACTCTTAATGGAGTTGAAACGTCTGCTGCTACAATGGAGAGAAAGAAAAATTCGACTATGGAATGACCTAGACTAAAGACAAGTTTGACATCCTCTGTATAATATAGAGTATATACCGACCTTATATTCTCTTTGTTTGGTAAACTTACACAATGGACCCCTAGACTTTAATATTATAATCTAATATGGAATATAAATATAACATATTTTTCTCGAAAAATGTTAAAAAAATTATAACTAAATGAATTTTGGGTTAATTGCTTAAAAATGTATTATACTTGTCACTTTTTGTCATTGTATGTAGACAACTATTTTTTTTGCCATTGTGTCGCTCAACTTTTGAATTCGTGCTATTGTGTGTATTCTGCGACTATTTCTGCATGTAAAATGACATTTTACCCTTCAAAATTTGAAAAGTAATGGGTAAATCGTCACAAACTACACACTAATAGCACAAATTTAAAAGTTGAACGGACACAATAACAAAAAAAATAGTTGTCTACATACAATGACAAAAAGTGACAAGTATAATACATTTTTAGGCAATTAACCCAAAATTCATTTAGTTATAATTTTTTTAACATTTTTCGAGAAAAATTTGTTATATTTAGTATCCATATTAGTCTATAAATATTAAGTCTAGGGGGTCATTGTGTAAGTTTAGCCCAACTAGAGAATATATAGGTCGGTTATATACTCTATATATACAGAGGATGTCAAACGATGTCTTTAGTCTAGGTCATTCAATAGTCGATTTTTCTTTCTCTCCTTTGTAGCAGCAGACAGTTTCAACTCCATTAAGAGTTGGTTTTCTTCCCCCCCCTCATCTCTACAATAAAGAAGTAAGGGGGAGGGATTCATTGTATCGTTCATTCTTTCCTTGTTCTTAATTAAACCAAACGAATAGTTGAGAACATCTCGTGTGAATGTGTTTGTTTATGTCATGATACAACAGGTTGTGTGTGTGTCGAGGTTCATCATCCAAATCGAGTTATCCACTACTAGCTTCTTCGCTTTGTTGTAGGGTTTTACAACAAGTGGTATCGAAGCCAGGTTCGACGTTCTTGGAAGGCTAGGTTCGATTGGTGATCGTTTCTAGATAGGAGCAGAAGGTTGGTTTTCTGTTTGGGCTACCAGGATCAACGACAACAACAGGTTAAGCTTGGGTTTTGGAGGGATTATTAAAAACGTAAGTCGACACAAGGGTCTTTGAGGTTTCGGATTATGGAGCTTCGAAAGGTGTCAGGAGGGCTTTGGGGTTCTCGCAGCCAACCGGTTTGCGTGTCACGACATGAGTTTTTCTTGATGGTTTCGTTTGAAAAGAAGGCGAATTCGGATCAACTTTTGGTGTTTCCAGTGAACAACAAAAGAAAACTTATATGTTGATAGTTTCTTGAAAGAGCAGATTTCTGTTGGGTTTCAAGGTTAACGACAAAAGAAAGTAAGCAGCAAGGTTCGACTAAAAGGGAATTCTTGAAGCTTAAGGGTTGTTGTTTTTCGTCTTACAAAGGATCAACAGGTTAACGTATTTCGGGTTGCCTGGTTTTCGATTTGAAGACCGAGGTAAAAAGTTCAAAGTATTGTTTGGGTAAAACGGTTTCCTTTTGTTATTCATTGGCAGGAAAAAGTCCTATGGGATAAAAGGATTATTTTATTCAAAGGTTACTTTTTAGTTCTTGATTTAAAAGGCTATTGTTTTTATAAAAAAAGGATATAAATAAAGAGATTTTTAACTCAAGAAATGTTACTTGCTTTTGAGGTTAATTTGACAAAGGTGTTTTAAGTGTCAAATCTTTCTTGTCGTGTTGCTTAGTTACGGATTTGCATATAAGTGTCAAGGGTGTTTACAGCACGGGTTCTTTGTTTAGTTCGTGTTGTGAGGTTTATATCACAAGGTTATCAGAATAAACAAAGGGTTTGGACAAAGATGACGGAGACCAAGTTTGACATAGAAAAATTCGATGGGAAGAATGACTTCGCGCTATGGCAGGTAAGGATGAAGGCTTTGCTGGAAGAGCATGGATTAGCTGCAGCATTGAAGGAGTTACCTGCAGCCACAATAGCGGCATACGATAATGTCATTCAGAAAAAAGCTTACAGCGCATTGATCTTGTGTTTGGATGATCGGGTCCTATGGGAGATCACCAAGGAGACGATTGCAGCTGGGATTTAGAAAAAGTTAGAGATTTTATACATAACAAAGTCTTTAGCTAATCGGTTGTTGTACTAAGAAAAAGTTATAAACTTTTAAAGCATCCAGTTAAGAGTCATTTCTGAACATATGATGAGTTTTCGCAAGCTAGGTAGTAACTTAACGGCTATAGATTACTGCTATGTCGGATGGAGGATAAGGCATTATTTATTATGACTCACTCTCTTTACCATCATCTTACGATAATTCCGTTCAGACTTTGCTATATCGTCGAGATACTTGAAGCTAGAGACGTTGCTCGTGACACTTAATTTTAGAGAAACTTTAGGAAGATGACAGAAGCAAAAGGGTGATGGTGGTGAAGGGTTTGTATGTGAGGGTGTGTGGGGACGAGGAGGTGAGTGATCTGGTCGGAGAGATATAAAGCAGGATAGGATATAGATGTGTGTGGTCAAAGTCATAGGAAAGAAGCAACAGACTCAGGTGTTATATATGTCAGTCTGAGGAGCATTTAAAGAAGGATTGTCCCAGGTATAATCACAAGAAATCTCAAGGTTTTGTCAGGATTGAAGATCAGGAATCTGGTTATGGAGCTGATGGGTTTTGGGACTAGTGTTGATGTTATGGTATGACGTGTTTGAAGAAATATTGGACTATGATCTGGATTCTCAGGGGGGCTCATACCATATAACATACATGAGAGATTACTTTGTTGATTTTGAAGAGTATGAAGGTGGTAAAATACTGCTTGGTGATGGCAGGGAATGCGTATACAGAGGACAGGTAAGGTTCAAATACAGATGAGAGATGGGTCAAGTTTCGTGTTGGACAACGTCAGGTATGTTTCGGAATTAAGACGAAACTTGATATCGCTGGGCATTCTTAAAAAAGAGGGTTTTATCGTGAAGATGCCGTAGTCAAGATCAAGTTAATAAAGGGTTCGATTGGTTGGTACTATCGAGGATCTTGAACGAGATAAATTGCGTATTACCCTAGACGGTCAGCATCAGTGACAGGAAGGAATTAAAGGGTTAGGAGAGGCAGTTAGGAGAATATCAGGTGGAAGATCAAGACGGCTAATGTTTTTTTATTTTTGTAATTAATCTAGGTGGTACTACACAACTATGTTCGAAGACGTGGGTCACCAAACATTTGGAGGTTTAGTGACTTACTACGCAGAATGGGTTGGTTAAGGAGACGAACGTGACACTCTTGGCTAAGGTACATTGTTTTCTGATTCAGTCTGGTTTGTCCAAGGTTCTTTAGGCAGAGGATACAACCATGTCTACATATCTAGTGAACAAGGTCACCATCATCAGCGATTGGATTTAAGACGCCTATAGATATGTTAGGGTTTTTTGGTTGGCTTGCTAGTATTAAGCAAGGGATGCTTGAACCGGTTAAGGTTAAGTGCATATTCCTGGGATACCGTAAAAGGTATAGTGGGTAATAAGCTTTGGAGGTTAGATGACGTTACTTCAAAGGTAGTGCTTTACAGGAATATGGGTTTCAATAGAATACAAGAAAACTTTCAATAGGTTTTGGTTGTTTGTAGGTACGGGTTCAGTACTAGGTCGTTACAAGGAGTTGAGTTTAAGGTGGAACCGCGGGAGGAATCATACATTGAGGTGAACTCAATGGGAATGACGATCATTGTAGCTGAGTGCACAGAAGTAAAAAACTCAATATTTGTATTTTACTATCATTTAGCACGTGATAGGGAGCAACACTCAACACATGAACTATTCAGCTATAGAGAAGACAGTAATGAGGCTGCTTTTGCAGTTGCTGAAGCGGAGAAGATTATGCACATGAGTCATTGACTTTCAATAATACAGTTGCTTGTGAGGTGATTTCCAAGTGGAAGGCTGGATTGAAAGATGATATAGGACGCGTCGGGGGGGTCGATGTGTATGTGTTAGCAATGGTTGCAAGAATGTGCAGGTGTATGACAGCGATGGTTGACTGGTGTTTACACCAGGATATGTTCTATTATTTATTTCTTTTTATAGATGATATGGTTGTTCTTGCGAGGTATGCAAGCCTGGATCTGGGCTACCAAGGTTTGCTGGATAGAGCAAAGGAGAAATGTACTATGGTATGGAGATCGTCAGGAACAGAGTGGTATACTCTAAGGTAGTTCACAGTCCAGGGTTACTACAAACAGGAAGTTTGTACAGACTTTGTTGGAGGGACACTCCATACTGTCGTTGGAGGGTAGTCTATCAAGGGACTGTGATGTGGAAAGAAAAGAATGGTAAGTGGTCATGTATATATGCGGTTGGAAGCCAGGAGTATCAGATGGTCTGCACGAGACTTGACATAGCATCTGCAGATGTGGGTATGTTAGATAAGTTTGATCGTGGATTATAAACAAAACGTTACAGGTTTTTGTGGATTTTGACTACACATGGGAAAGATAGATCAATGCCTATCGGGTTTAGATCATTCACAGTACGGGTTGGTTTGATACAAGGATGTGAGGAAGCTGAGAAGCTATGATGCAGCCCATGAAGGCTTTGTCTAACTGTGAAGCGGGTATATGACACTTAAAGGAGGCTGCAACAAAGGAGGGCTATTTGGCTAATGGGTAACTCGCATAGAGTCAGGATTCGGAGCTAAAGATAGTAGCGGGTACTTGCTACAGGTGCCTTGTCAAGGATATCCTGGTCTAAAGTTCCAGCATAGGTGACTTTGTTGTAGTATCGGTATGGCTAATTTTGGTATTAAGGTGGAAATTATTAATATTTTTGTTATCGCATATTCAGTTTATAAATATTTAAGCTCTAGTAGGGTCATTTGTTATAAGTTTAGCCTAAGTTTAGCCCCAATAGGGAATATAGTAGGGTCGGTTATTTATCTATATATACAGAGGATGTCAAACGAATTGTCTTTAGTCTAGGGCATTTAATAGTCAAAGTTTCTTTCTCTCCTTTGTAGTAGCAGACAGATTCAACTCCATTAAGAGTTGGTTTTCTTACCCCTCATCTCTATAATAAAGAGGTGAGGGGGAGGGGTCATTGTATCATTCATTCTTTTTTGTTTTAATAACGATTGTGAGAACATCTACATGCTGTATCGGTTTGTTTTTTGTCATGATACAACAGGTTGTGTGTGTGTCAGAGGTCATCCATTCAAATCGAGTTTATCCGCTACTAGCTTCTTTCCGGTTTGTTTGTAGGGTTTTACAAAAAGTAAAATTCTCATTTCAATTAATATATAAGATCAAGATTATAAATAATGTGAGGGTGATCGTAGTAGCGGCTTTTTATTGACCAAGCTCACGCCTTAGAGGCCAAGGAGTAGCCTATTGCGTTTTTATAGCGTGGCTTAATGGCACCCCAAAATATGAAATATTTATATATTTATATCTATATTTATATATAATAAGGTTACATAATCTTTGTACATATGAATAAGTTAAGAATTATCCTCACATGTAATTTCTTCATTTGGGAGAAAAGAAATTTTTTTAATCGGAGTTGATTTCTAAAAAGGCTACCTACGCCTCAACGCCTCTTATCGCGTCTTTTCTTACGCCACACCTAGAGTCGACGCCTTGGTCTATTTCGTAATGTGGAGGCCACACCTCATGCTTTAGCGACGCCTTGGCGCCGTCATGGCGCGCCTTTTAGAACACTGATAATATGCTATTTCATGAAACAAATATATGCCTTAAATCAATTTATGATGCTTTGATCTCACAAAACAGATTAAGGTTATTTTAGTGTATACCATAATGTACTGCATGATCTCTGTTTTATCTAAATAATAGATGCTTCTAATCATGAACCCATTATTTACTAATCTATACTGCTATTTTAAAGCATTTAGGCCTCAATCTTGAAAACTGAAAAGTGAAAAACTTAATCTATTTTAGAAAAACTTAATAGCTAGTCAAAAACTTAATCGTAGTCCAAAAACTTAAAAAGGAATGCATACTAAGTTGATTGACACAAATTCTTTATAAATGAACAAAAGACACACTTAATCTAATTCACACAATTCATTATCTCTCTAAAAACACACACAACACTACATTCTTCCCTCTCTCTCTCTAAACTAAAAATCAGTTTCTCTCCTAACTCGCCGGCTAGTCGGCCCACCACCGCGGCTTGCCGCGGACCACGGTAGCTAATTTATTTTGATGGTAATTGTTTTATATTAGAATAGATCTATATGATTTGGCAAGGTTTGAGGGTTTTTTGTTATATATTTTGAAGATTTATGTTTTCATGTTTTTTATAGATATATTAATTTATTAAGTGATCTGATAGTTTTTTGTAGGGTTGCAAATCTCGCCAGAATATAGGTTGGTTTTTATTCTCGCAGGGGACTTGCCAGAAAAAGGTTTGTGTAATTTATTTATGTTAATTTGCTTTTGTATTTTGGTGTGTAAATTCTTTTATAAGTTTATTTGTGAACTTGTAATATTGTTTTGATTTGTTTTTACATGACTCGCCGGAATAAGTACTGCCGTCGGTGGACTGCCAAAAAAATCCTGTTGCCTTTACTTTACTTGCCGGTTTTGGTTAGATATATATTTATTTCAAGTATTTATTCATGTTTCGTTTTTATTTTATAAAAAATAACAAAATTCGTCAAAACATATTTTTTATTTTTTGGTAACCCTCCAATATTATATAAGCTAGGATAAAAATTTTAGAATATTTGGAATTTCATAGGTATTTCTTTTAGATATAAAAGCTGTTTTTATGTAAAAAATGTGATATAATTTATGTAAATTTTTTTTTACAAACCCTCATCGCTTTCTCCCGGAATGAAGCTTCCGTACGCTGCCGGCGTTTTTTAGCCAGGAATTTGTTATAAGGACTATTGTATAAATAAATTTTGTGTATAAAGTTTGTAGTGTAAATTTGTTATAAAGTTTTTTTTTGTAATTTTGTATAAATTTGTTACAAAGTTTGTAGTATAATTTGTTATAAAGTTTTATGTTGTAAATTTTGTTATGAATTATGTCATGTAACTTTTGAAATTTGAAATTTTTGAAAACTTTGAATTTCACCTGCAAACAAATATCTCACAAACATCATCATCTCTTTACAATATACTCGGCAATACACATTGATAAGTGAGACAAGTAAGGAAAGTATTATGGCTGTAATGAATATTATCTCTTGATACAAGAAGTGAAGTAAAGGAAAGTAAAGAAGTATAATTATGATCCGTATTGATATTCATTTCATATTGATGGAAGGTTTATTTAAACGTTATTGACGTGAAAATTTTTCATAATTTATTTATGGATTTGTTTTTGATTACCTGTAATCAGACACGATGGAAATGTTGTAACTTATAATACACAGCATACACACACGATGAAAAAGTCAAAACTTACAGTAATGCGTTTCCTATTTTTGAAATGACTTAATTCACTTGAATATTTCTTACACTATTTTCTAAAGTAATGACAGTGAATTACATAATCGACAGCGTTATTAAAAATCTTTTAAATTTGAAGTTTAAACTTTTCCCCAATGCGTATATAAACAACCCAATATGTTTTCTAACATCTTTTAGATACATCGTTAAAATTTTTGTTTTGAGTAGACTTATCGTTTGGTACAGCAGTTTGCAAATTACATGTTGATATTTTCACGTTACACGAAAAACTTACAACAATCTAGCATATCGTTAATTATAGGCCGCTATGAATTTTCGTCGCTGTGTGCGTGTACTCGTCTAGTCTCACTAACAAATATCCGCTAATCTTCTAAACTGATGCTTGAATCCTAGTATAAAGATTTAAAATTAATCATACATACAAATGTAATAATTTATAAAAAAGATACTTATAATATTATATACAACAGAATATTGCAACAACTATTGCATAATATACATACAGATGTCGTGACATTTTTAAGATGCCTTAAATTAATTCATACAATCAGATGCTTTTTCATGAAATAAACAAATGCCTTAAATTAATTCATGATGCTTTAATCTCACAAATAGATGCTCTAAATCATTCATTAATATAGATTATGCCCTATTTATTTTAACTGAATGATATAATAGTTTTTTAAATACATGTTTACAAAACTGCCACTCAATGTTTGATAAAATGTCTTAATGATATTTTTCTAACCGTGATTCTCTAATTTTACAATTATGATGCCCCTAATTAGATATTTTGTGAATAGATGCTAATTAATTTATAGCCAACGAGAATTTAGATTTTGAATGAAATACACTCGCCAGACAATTTTATCGACTTCAGGTTTGTTGTACAGTAAGTATCACTAGCCAATATTATCCCTCTTTTCGTATTGGTGAGGTTACAATGTAAGCTTTTGCATGTTTTGCATTATATAGTGTTTTATACTTTTGATGTTTATGGTTGTTTACAATGTTTCGTTGGACTAATTGTGAAATGATCAGGACGGGTAATAAGTGCTAGGAGTTTTCTTGTCGGACGGTGGTTCAATTACGAAGTTCGATTTTTTTTATCACTTTGGATGGTTTAGTTGATGCGGACTAGGCAGATTACTTTGGAATGGATTCAGAAAGGGTCAGAGTTACAAGAGTAGAGTGTATTGGGTTTGGTGGTTGTTGTTGATGATGATATTTTAGTGCAAACTGTTAGTGATGAAATTAATTAATCGTATGTTGGTATGATCGACGAGTTCTATGTATGGTTTATGAATGTATCTAGATGGTCATAATTTTGTAAAAGATGCGAGCATCACACAATTACTTGTGCCACAGTTGAAAAAGTTACTTATCAAGGTAAACCTTAATTAATAGTTATAGTATTTGTAATCCTTAATAATCAGGTAGAGCTTATTTTGCTTTATGTCTGAAATTCAATCACTTTGACTAAAAATTGGCATCATACAGATGGCCACTAAAGTTCATAAATAGTTTGCAGTAAGTTGTGTCATATGTATCATGTTTCCTTTTATGTGTAATTGCCGTATTTTTACGGATGTTTTCTACACAATGCATATAGTTTTCTGATATTGTATGTAGTGATCCGATTATCACTTCACTTTCACATATAACTACACGAATCAAACTAGAAGGAGAAAGAGGATGTGAGTTGTTTAGATGAGAGAAAGAGTGAGAGAGAATTGAGAGAGTAAATGAGAAAAAGATATTTGAAAATGAAACACTCTTAACAACTAGCTTTTTCTATGGTAAGAAAAAGCTTATATACCCCGTCGCGTTAAATGACGCGCGGGATATTTAACTAGGACCCGGGCTCGGGTTTTGCTTGGGATTAAACCCGAAACATATCAGTTTAGATTTCACTATCGAAGCCCGATTCACCGATATCTTATACTATCTACACTATTAACTAATTAATGACCGTAGTCCATCGTAGAGTAACCGAACTCCTTGTTCGAATCTCATAAATTTAGGCTAACCAATCTGCACCCGAAGTGAGGTCTTGAACTCGGGAACGAGCTCCTTAAATTGACTCAATGAAATTGAGGGCTAACAATCTCCCCCGAGTGAGTTCATTGATGACACTCCGTCAT
This sequence comes from Tanacetum coccineum, assembly GCA_026074375.1. Taxonomy (NCBI): domain Eukaryota; kingdom Viridiplantae; phylum Streptophyta; class Magnoliopsida; order Asterales; family Asteraceae; genus Tanacetum; species Tanacetum coccineum. The sequence continues at coordinate 82,555 of BQNB010000745.1, forward strand.
GAGATCAGTGAGATTGCTTATTGTGTTTAAGCTCGAGTGTTCTTGGTTCTTTGTCTTCGTTATTTGTTGTATGGCTTGTTTCCTTCATGCTTTGGTATCTTGACTTTGATCCTTTGTCATTGTCTTTATCGTTCTTTGCCATCTTTGCGATCTTGTGTCTGTGACCAACATGCTCTACTTTTGCATTATTGAAAGCTTTAAATCAAGGAGTTTAGCGGAAGTTCTTTGTCTTTCAATCATTGTGCTTTCTAGATAGTATGTCTTCGTAGATTGAGCATTTGAATGGGAGTGAGGTTGCCGTTACCACCGTTTGAAATGCAGGATTACGTTAGTGATAAACGAGAAAATGTTGATATTCAATCGATATAATTCGATGTCACTCGTTTAAGAGTTTTTTGTAGCACATCGAGACGTGTCCTGTTTTTATTATAAATTCACTCAACGTTCAATTCATTTACTGGACCAAATCGTATATCCAGTTGTCACAAGTTTGATTTATAGTATCTCAAAGTCACTACCGACCGTGTGTTTGATGATGACACTGGAAGGGTTTCCATTCGTCACTGTGAATACTAAAGAGTATCACTCTGAATGTTCTGGCAATTATCACAAGGATATTGCGTAGGACTCTTGATAACAGCTTGTGAACCTGTTGATTGTTACACAGTGTTTGAAGATGGAATGTGTCCTACGAGTTCTTGTATTGAATCTCTTTGCTCTAGGACTCGATTAGTGCATTTTGGTTTTAGTACTCGGAGGCTGGAAGACAGTTTGCCTCCTATTTTCAATATCAACAGATCTTCGGAGTGAGGACTGTCAATAGATAACGTTTGCATGTTGTGTATCTCTGTGACAAATGAGACAAGTTTCTGTTGAGAGAAACCCGAATGGTTGGGAAGGGTTGTGCATTGCATCACTTGGGGTCCATGATGTCGTTTTCAATGTCAGCAATCAACTTGTGATTTGACAGTTTATGTATTGACCGGTTTCTGGGCCTTAGTTGTGTGGAGGGAGGATTCTTTCTTTAGACCCTTTATCCATACATTTCTTTTTCATTCTTCAACGCCTTCAATGCATACCAAGACGTCATTACTAACACCTTGTTGTGTTTGTTCCAGTGTTAACTCAATCTTTGTCGGCATTATTCCCATATACATTCATCTCCAATCATACCTAAGGACTGCTATTTCTAACTTTGGATTATCCTTGGGTAGATCCTCCGGTTCTGGTTGAGATCAATAGGATTGATTCCTAACCTAACCACCTTATGTCTTCAGAATCGTCGTGAAATTAAGATGTTGTTGGGTATAAGATCGAACCATAAAACCTTTTCTTCAGCACATTGAGTCGAATAGATTATATTTTAATTACATTTTCTCCCCTTATTTTAAATAATAAACACTTAGTTTTTGAAATACCTTGTGATTAAAATATGTCTTGAAAAATCTGTGGGAGAAAATATGGTCAGCATGAATGGTTTGGAATATTTTGATAATGTTTTGAATACATAAGAATGGTCGTTGATGATGTATTAGAACTTTTAAAAACTTTGTTTTCGAAAAACTCCCTCAATCACTAGGCCAATCTGAGAAATTGTTGTCTTTGAAAAACATTGTGCGGGATGGGAGTGTTTGAACACACATTTTGATAAAGATTATGACTTTTGTTAATCGAAAATTCTTGATAAAATTTGTGTTCAACTTTTTGAAAAAACCAGATGTTAGAGGTATTTCTTATCTTCTAAACAGTAAGGGTAGCGCATGAAATAGTACATATCTTTTTCTTGAGCTAAAGAATTGTATTTTTTAAGAACCGCTCTCAAGACGGTGGAAAACGTTAATTTTCTCGTTTATGTTGTGAGGATAAGTTATTAACTCTTCATTTATTTGAACGTCGGGTTATGTACTGAATTTGCACATAAAGCATCTAGAAAAATTAGAAATGAATGTTTTGAAACTATTTGCAATCTCGCTCGAACTTCATTTACACACCAGTGTCAATGTTAATCGACATTTCTAGGTACGTAAATGTTATCGATTCCAAGAGACACGTCGAGAAGATTCTTTTTGGAAATTTTTTGATTTTTCTGATTTGTATTTGCTTTTCTCAAAAAAATTCATGTGATGTTTGATGATGATATCGAGCCAGATCATTTGTCAGAACTCCAGTTTAGCTGGAGGTCAAACATCTCATACCATCCTTCTGGGACAAGATACTTAAACGATCCTAAGGAAGGGCTTTCGTAAACATGTCAGCTAATTGGTATTCAGTTCTTGACAAAATATAATTCAATTATACCATTTTCAACCTGTTCCTTTATGAAATGATACCGAGTATGGATGTGCTTTGTCGTGAGTGTTGTACGGGGGTTGGCATGGATTGCTTATGGTGACTGAGAGTCGCTAATACAACGGTATTTTGTTGTAGTTAAAGCATAATCTTAGAGCAGTGTCCTATCCACTTATGAGCACAAACTTGCAGATAACGTCACGTACTCTGCTTGTAAAGACATTGAAGTGCTGTTCTGTTTCTTTGACAATCAGGCTTACAAGTTTTTCACCAAGGAACTGATATCATCCAGAAGTGCTTTTCGGAGTAGTATCAAGGCATCGGCTTATGATCAGCGTCTGAAATGCTGTTAGTTCAAGCATAATCCTTTGGTATACCAGTGTCATGTTAATGGTACCCTTTAGGTATTTAAAGATTCTTTTAACCTCCTTGAGGTGCTTTTGAGTTGGTCGTGCTTGATAACGTGCACAATAGCATACTGCTTGCACTAAGTCTGGTCTACTAGATGTCAAGTACATGAGTGACCCGATTTTACTACGATAATCAGATTGGTCTACGGGTTCTCCACTCAAATCTACATCTAGTTTGGGTTTAGTAGCCAATGGTGTACCAATGGAGTGACAATTGTCCATATTATGCTTTTTCAGAATTTCTAAAGCGTACTTGGCCTGATTGAGAAGTATACCCCTTTAGGACTGGTGGATCTGAAGTCCTAAAAAGAATTTCATCTCCCCCATTAAGGACATTTCAAATCTACTGTGCATTAACTTTTCAAATCTTTTTGAATATTTAGGGTTTGTAGACCCAAAAATTATGTCATCAACGTAAATCTGCACAAGTAGAATATCCTCCCCGTATTTTATCTTGAATAAAGTTGGGTCAATTGTACCTTTAGTAAAGCCTTTGGACATAGAAAGTTTGAAGTCATCGTATACCAGGCTCTTGGAGCCTTTGCTTTAATCCATCAGGCTTTCCTCAGAAGGTAGACTTTTTCTGTGATCTGGATCAACGAACCTTCTGGTTGAGCAACATAAAACCTTCCTCCTTCAGTGGACCATTAAGAGAATTTTTTTTTTTTTTTGTTTTTTTTTGCCGTTTTCCACGTCATCTGATAGATTGGAAAAGACTTGTGTGCTCGTGCGGCACGAAAATCCGAACTAATGCTTCCCAAGCGAGCAACTGGAGCAAATGATTCTTCAAAATTCAACCCTATATATTTCAAAAAATTTGAAAAGTTAATGCACTGTAGATTTGAAATGTCCTTAATGGGGGAGATGAAATTCTTTTTAGGACTTCAGATCCAACAGATCTCAAAGGGTATTTTCTCAATAGGCCAAGTACGCTTTAGAAATTCTGAAAAAGCATAAATATGACAATTGTCACTCCATTGGTACACCATTGGCTACTAAACCAAAACTAGATGTAGATTTGAGTGGAGAACCCGTAGACCAAAATGATTATCGTAGTAAAATCGGGTCACTCATGTACTTGACATCTAGTAGACCAGACTTAGTGCAAGCAGTATGCTATTGTGCACGTTATCAAGCACGGACAACTCAAAAGCACCTCAAGGAGGTTAAAAGAATCTTTAAATACCTAAAGTCGGTTACATTAACATGCGGACTCTGGTATCCAAAGGATTATGGCTGTGAAAACTACACAGCATTTTCAGACGCTGATAATGCCGGTGCCTTGATACTGGAAAAGCACTTTCTGGAGGGGACTACAGTTCCTTGGTGATAATTGTAAGCTGGATGTCAATGAAACAGAAACTGCACTGCAATGTCTTTTAGCAGAGGGCAGAAGTACGTGACGTTATCTGCAACGTGTGCTCAAGTAAGTGGTGAGGACACAGCTTCAAGATTATGGCTTTAATACAACAAATTATACTAGTTGTATTGCGACTCGCAGTCAGCATAGCAAATCTCATGCAACCCGCCTACAACACTCAGGGCAAGCACATCCATAACTCGATATCATTTCATAAAGGAACAGGTTGAATGGTATATGAAGTATATTTGTCAGAATGAATACCAATTAGTGACATGTTTACGAAAGCCCTTCTGAGGATCGGTTTATGTATTTGCAGAAGGATTGGTATGAGAGTTTGACTCCAGATGAATGGAGGTTCTGACAAATGAGTCTGCTTGATATCATCATCAAACATCACCATGTACATATTTTGAGAAAAGCAAAATCAAAATCAGAAAATCAGAAAATTTCAAAAAGAATCTTCTCGACATGTTCTCTTGGAATCGATAACATTTACGTGCTTAGAAATGTCGATTAACATTGACACGGGTGTGTAAATGAAGTTCGAGCGAGAGTTGCAATGTTTCAAAACATAATCATTGGCTTATTTTCTAGATGGCTTATGTGCAAATGTCAGTACATAACCCGGACTTCAAATAAAGGAAGGTTTATAACTTATCCTCACAACGAGAAAATTAACGTTTCTCGGTCTTGAGCTGTTCTTAAAAGACATTCAATTTCTTTAGCTCAAGAAAAAGGATAGTGTACGTTTCAGTGCGCTTACCCTTATGTTTAGAAGAGAAATCCTCTAACATCTGGTTTTTCAAAAAGTTGAACACAATTTTTCAAGAATTTCTCGATGACAATTCATAATCTTTCAAAATTGTGTGTTCAACACTCCATCCCTCACAATGTTTTTAAAAGACAACAATTTCTCAATTGGTCCTATTATTGAGGGGGAGTTTTTCGAAAAACAAAGTTTTAATGTTCTTGAATACATCATCAACGACCATTATTATGTATTCAAAACATTATCAAAATATTCCAAACCATTCATGCTAACCATATTTTCTCCCACAGATTTTTCAAGACATATTTCTAATCACAAGGTCTTTCAAAATAACTATGGGATTTGGGTTTATGTATTTAAAATAAGGGAGAAAATGTAATTAAAATATAATTATTCGGACTCAATGGCTGAAGAAAAGGTTTCTATGGTTCGATCTTATTTACCCAACACATCTTAATTTTCACGACGATTCTGAAGACATCAGGTGGTGAGGTTAGGAATCATCTATGATCCAAACAGAACCGGAGGATTACCCAAGGATGTTTCAAAGTTAGAAATAGCAGTCCTTAGGTATGATTGGGAGATGAATGTTTATGGGAATAATGCGGACATAGATTGAGTTAACAACTGGAACAAAAAACACAAGGTGTTAGTAATGACGTCTTGGTATGCATTGAAGGCGTTGAAGAATGAAAAAGAAATGTATGGATAAAGGGTCTAAAGAAAGAATCCCTCCACACAACTTAAGGCAGAAACCGGGTCTAATACTTATGTGTTCAGAATACAAGTTGATTGCGGACATGAAACGGACATATGGGACCCAGTGATGCCAATGCACACCCTTCCCAACATTCGGTTTCTCTCAACAGAAACTTGTCTCATTTGTCACAGAGATACACACGTTATCTATTGACCATCTCACTCCGGAGTTGTTGATATTGTATATGGTGGCAAACTGCTCCAGCCTCGAGTACTAAAACAAATGCACTAATCGAGTCTAGAGCAAAGAGATCATCAAAATTCGTTAGGACACATTCCATTTCAAACACTTGTTGTACTATCATAGGGTCACAAGCTGTTATCAAGAGTCCAACGCAAATATCATAGTGATATTTGCCAGAACATTCAGAGTGATACTCTTTAGTATTCACAATGTACGATGAAATCTTTCCAGTGTTCATCATCAAACAGGCACTGCGGTAGGCGGGTGGATGACTGTGAAGATTCTATATGATTCAAACTTGTGATAACTGGATATCGATTTGGGTCAGTAAATGAATTGACGGTGATGAATTTTAATAAAACAGGACACTCTCGATGTGCTACAAACAAACTCTTTAACGAGTGACAACGTCGATGATTTTCATCAATTTTCTCGTTTATCACTAACGTAAACCTGCAGGTCAAACGGTGGTAACGGCAACCTCAATCCCATTCAAATGCTCAATCTACGAAGACATACAATCTAGAAAGCTCAAGATGAAAGTCAATGACTTTCCGCTTAATCTGATTAAAGCTTTCAAGATATGCAAAAGTTGAGCATGTTAGTCAAAGACACAAGAATCGCAAGGATGGCAAAGTCGATAAGACAATGACAAGGCTCAAGTCAGATCGCAAAGCATGAAGGAACAAGCCTACAAACAAAATAAACGAAGACAAAGACAAGAATCACTCGAGCTTTAAACGACAAAAGCAATCTCATGATCTCATGAAGGATTGTCATCAATGAACTACTTCGGGGGAGATTGTTAGCCTCAATTTCATTGAGTCAATTAAGGAAGCTCGTTCCCGTGTTCAAGACCTCACTTCGGGGGAGATTGTTAGCCTCAATTTATTTGAGTTCGAACATGGAGTTCGGTTACTCTACAGATGGAGCTCTCGGTCTTTAATTTGTTAAATGTTGTATTGTATAATATCGGGAATGGGCTCGATAGTGAATTAATATTGATATGTTTCGTTTAATCCTAAGCAAAACCCGAGCCGGGGTCCTAGTTAAATATCCGCGGTCCTATAACGGCTGTGACGGGGTATATAAGCTTTTTCTTACCATAGAAAAAGCTAGTTGTTAAGTTGTTTTCATTATCTAAAATATCTTTTCTCATTTCTCTCTCATTTCTCTCTCTATTCTCTCTTCTAAACAACTCACTCTCTTTCTCTTTTCTAGTTTGATTAGTGTATGTTATATGTGAAGTGAAGTGTTAATCGGGTCCTATCCTACAATATCAGTAAACTATATGCATGTGTAGAAAACATCCGTATATACAGGCCAATTTACACATAAAAGGAAACATGATTAAATTATGACACAACTTTACTGACATAATATTTGATGACTTTAGTGCATTCTGTATGATGCATTTAGTCAAATGACATGAATTTCAGACATAAAGTAAAATAAGCTCTTACTCTAAGTTATCACGGATTACTAAGAATATAACTATTAATTAGATTTACCTTGATATGTATTTTTTTCAATCGTGGCCACAAGTATTTGTGTGATGCTCGCATCTTTTCAAATCGGACCATCTAGATACATCATGAAACCATACATAGAATCGTTTTTAGATATACCAAGCTTACGATTCAATTTAATTTCATTACTAATGTTGCACCTAAATAATATCAATCATCAACAACAAACCAGCGAATCCAATTACACTCTACTTTACCCTTTATGAAACCATTTCCAAGTAATTGCCTTAGTCGTCATCAAACTAGAACCATACAAAGTGTAAAAAAATCAACTAAAATTGTATATTGACCGTCGAAAGAAAAACTCCTAGACCTTATTACCGCTAATCAGTTTTCACAATTAGACCATACAAAACGTTGTAAACAACCAGAAACATACAAAACGTATAAAACATTATAAACACGCGGAAACATGCAAAACTTAACATTGTAACCTTACCAATCGCAAAAAGGGATAATATTGGCGTAGTGATACATTACCAGTAGCACAAAGCCTGAAGTCGATAAAATTGTCTATGGCGAGTGTTTTCATCAAAATCTAAAATTCTCTCGGCTTAATTAATTAAGGGCATATGTATTCCACAAAATTATTCTATTAGGGCATCATATTGTAAAATTAGTAGATCACGGTTAGAAAATATCTATTAGACATTTATCAAAACATTTGGTGTGCAGATTTTTGTAAAATGTTTTAACTATTATAGCATCGTTTAAAAAATACGGCATAATCTTTTTATGTATGATTAGAGCATCTGTTTGTTGGAGATTAAAGCATCATGAATTAATTTAACGGCAAATGTTTGTTTTAGGAATTAACATTGATTGTAAGAAATTAAATTTAAGGCGTCTAAAAAATGTCTCGACATCTGTATGTAGCATTTATTGCAATGTTAGTTGCAATATCTGGTGTATATAATATGTTATAGTATCCTTTTTTTATAAATTAATACAGTTGTTGTCTGATAATGTTATAAATCTGTTATAAGGATTCAAGCATAGTTTAGAGGATTAGCGGATATTTGTTAGTGAGACTTGTCGAGTACACGACAACACAGCGACGAAAATTTAGCGGCCTTATATTTAACGATATGTTGATTGTTGTAATTTTTTTGTGTAACGTGGAAAATATCAAAATGTAATTGCAAACGGCTGTAACATGCGATAAGTCGACTCAAACAAAAATTCTTAACATGTATCAAAGAACGTTAGAAAACATATTAGGTTGTTTATATAGGCATTGGGGAAAAGTTTGAACTTCAAATTTAAAAGTTTTTTAACATCTCCTGCCATTATGTAATTCACTGTCATTACTTTAGAAAATAGTGTAAGAAATATTTAAGTGAATTAAGTCATTCCAAAAATAGAAAACACATTACTGTAAGTTTTGACTTTTTCATCATGTGTGTATGTGTGTATTATAAGTTACACTTTTCCATCGTGTCTGTTTTAGGTATTTCAATTACATTTCCATATTAAATTAGAAAAAGTTCTCGTCAAAACGTTGAATGAATACATTCTTTCAATATGAATATAAATATTCAATACGGTCATAATACTTTCCTTACTTTCCTTACTTTCACTTCTTATCAATGTGATAATATTCATTACAGCCATAATACTTTCCTTACTTGTCTCACTTATCAATGTGTATTGCCGAGTATATTGTAAAGAGATGATGATGATGTTTGTGAGATATTTGTTTGCAGGTGAAATTCAAATTTTTCAAAAATTAAATTTCAAAAGTTACATGACATAATTCATAACAAAATTTACAACATAAACTTTATAACAAATTATACTACAAACTTTGTACAAATTTTATACAAAAATTACAAATAAACTTTATAACAAATTTACACTACACCTTTATAACAAATTTAAACCATCTACTTATAACAAATTTCATATTATAATTTTAAATATATTTTTTTTAATTATTAATATTTATTTTTATTTTTATATATTTAAATAATATAAAAAAATAATATTTTTATTATATATACTATACATATTATTTTATTATTATTTATAAAAAAAAACAAAAAAAAAAAAAATTTTATTTTATTTTTTTTTTTTTATTATTTTTTTTTTATTTTATATAAAAAATAAATTTAAATACAATTTTTTTTTATTATTTTTTTTTTTTTATTTATAAAATTTTTTATATATATAATATATTAATTTTTTATTATATTTTTTTTTTTTTTTTTTATTAAAAATTTTTTTTTTTTTTTTTTTTTTTTTTTTTTTTTTATTATTTTTTTTTTTTATTTTTTTTTTTTTTTTTTTTTTTTATCACACACCCCATTTTTTTTTTTTTTTTTTTTTTCTTATTTTTTTTTTTTTTTTTTTTTTTTTTTTTTTTTTTTTTTTTTTTTTTTTTCCCCCCCCCCCCCCCCCCCCTTTTTTTTTTTTTTTTTTTTTTTTTTTTTTTTTTATGCAAAAACGCGCAGCACGGAAGCTTCATTTTCCGGGGAGAAAGATGAGTGGTTGTTAAAGAAAAATTTACATAAATTATTTCACAATTTTTTACATTAAAAAAGCTTTTTTATCTAAAAAGAAATACCCTATTTTTGGGTGAAAAAAAACAAAAAAACAAATTTTTTTTTTTCCCAAATATTTTGAAAATTTTATCATAGCTTTATATAATATTGGAGAGTTACCAAAAAATAAAAATATATATTTTTGACGAATTTTGTTATTTTTTATAAAATAAAACGATACATGAATAATACTTGAAATATAGTAGATTCTAACAAAACCGGCAAGTAAAGTAAGGGCAACAGATTTTTTGGCGAGTCCACCGGCGGCAGTAATTATTCCGGCGAGTCCTTAAAAACAAATCAAAACAATATTACAAGTTCACAAATAAACTTATAAAAGAATTTACACACCAAAATACAAAAGCAAATTAACATAAATAAATACACAAACTTTTCCGACGAGTCATGCGGAATAAAACAAACATATTCCGACGAGATTGCAACACCTACAAAACCTATAGATCTACTTATAAAATTAATAGATCTATAAAAAAAACATTGAAAACATAAACCTTCAAAATATATAACAAAAAACCCTCAAACCTTGCCAAATCATATAGATCTATTATAATATAAAACAATACCTCAAAAAAATTAGCTACGGTGGGCCGGCGGCGGCAGCCGGCGGTGGTGGGGCGACAGCCGGCGGTGGTTGATGAGAAACTGATTTTTAGTTAGAGAGAGAGAGAGACGAGGAGTGTAGTGTTAGTGTGTGTTTTAAGAAGAGATAATGAATTGTTGTGAAGAGATATGTGAGTCTTTTGGTTCTTTTTTTTATAAAGATTTTGTGTCAATCAATTAGTATGCATTCCTTTTTTAAGTTTTGACTGCGATTAAGTTTTGACTGCTATTAAGTTTTTCCTAAAATAGATTAAGTTTTTCACTTTTCAGTTTTCAAGAATTGAGGCTAAATGCTTTATAATGCAGTATAGATTAGTAAAATAATGGGTCATTGATTGGCTCTATATTTTGATTAAAACATCATGCAGTACTTATGGTATTAACCTAATCTGTTTTGTGAGATTAAAGCTCATAAATGAGTTAAGGCATATTTTGTGTTCATGAATTAGCATATGTATTCAGTGTTCTAAAAGGCGGACTTTGTGGCGCCAAGGCAGTGCTAAGGCGTGAGGCGTGACTCCACATTACGAATTTGACAAGGCGTCGACTTTAGGTGTGGCGTAAGATAAGGCGCGATAAGGCGTGAGGCGTAGGTAGCCTTTTAGATTCAACTCCGATAAAAAAATTTCTTTTCCCAAATGAAGAATATTACATGTGAGGATAGTTTCTTAACTTTATTCATATGTACAAAGATTTATGTAAACTTATTATATATGAAATATGATATAAATATATAAAATTTTCTATTTGGGGTGCCTTAAGCACGCTTTAAAAAACGCAAGGCTAATCATTGGCCGCTAAGGAGCGTGAGGCTCTGGGTCATGCGCTACGTCACGCTACATTATTTATAATCTTGATCTTATTATATGATTGAGAAGGAGAATTTTACTTTTTGTAAAACATACAACAAACGAAGAAGTAGTAGCGATAACTCGATTTGATGATGACCTCGACACACACACAACCTGTTGTATCATGACAAAAAACAAACACATACACATGATATGTTCTCAACTATCGTTTATTAAGAACAAGAAAAAGAATGAATGATACAATGACCCCTCCCCCTCACCTCTTTATTGTAGAGATGAGGGGGAAGAAAACAACTCTTAATGGAGTTGAATCTGTCTGCTACTACAAAGGAGAGAAAGAAACTTCGACTATTAAATGCCCTAGACTAAAGACATCGTTTGACATCTTGGTATATATAGAGTTATACCGACCTGATATATTTCCTTGTTGGGCTTAACTTAGCGCTAAACTTATACAATGAACCCTCTTGACTTTAATATTTATAACTAATAGGATTCTAAATATTATAACTTTTCAACCTTAATACCTTATTAGCAATACCGATACCTCACAAAATTCAACCTATGATGAAACTTTAGACCAGGGATATCCTTTGACAAGGCACCTGTAGCAATACCCGCTACTATCTTTAGCTCGAATCCTGACTATATTGCGAGTCCCTTTAGCCAAATAGCCTCCTTGCACGCCTGTAAGGTTCATATACCCCGCTTCAGTTGGAGACAAGCCATCATGTGCAGCATCATAGCTTCTCAGCTTCCTCCATTCCTTGTTTCATCAACCCGTAGATGTGATGATCTAACCCATGGCATTAGATTATACTTCCATGGTGTTGTCTAAATCCACAACAAAAACCTGTACGTTTGTTTATAATCCACAATCAAACTTATCTAACATACTCACATCTGCCGATGCTATGTCAAGTCTCGTGCAGACCATCTGATACTCCTGGCTTCCAACCGCATATATACATGACCACTTACCATTCTTTTCCACATCACAGCCCCTTGATAGACTCCATCCAAACAACAGTATAGTGTGTCTCCTCCAACAAAGTCTGTACAACTTCCTGTTGTAAACTGGACTGTGACACCCCTTGAGAGTATTACCTTTGATCCCTGACGAATCTCCATTACCCAAGTACTTTCTTTGCTTCTATCAGCAAACACTTGGTAGCCCAGGATCTCAGCCTTGCACCGCAAGAACAACCATATCATATATATAAGAAATTAATATATTGAACATACCTGGTGTATGACACCAGTAATTGGAAATCGCTGTCATCACTGCCACTTCTTGCATCCTTTGTAAGCACATAACATCTGATTCGAGCGTCCATATCATCTTTCAATCCAGCCTTCAAACTGGAAATCACCTTCACAAGCACTGTTTTATTGGAAAGTAATGACTCATGTGCATAAATCTTATCGCTTCAGCAACTGCAAAAGCAGCCTCATTACTGTCTTCTCTATAACTGAATAGTTCATGTGTTGAGTGTTGCTCCCTATCACGTGCTAAATGATAGTATATCAAATCTTGAGTTTATACTTCCTGTGAACCAGCTACATGATCGACATTCCCATGAAGTTCACTCAAATGTATATCCTCCGCGGGTCACCTTAAAACTCAATACGCCTTGTACCACCTTGTACTGAACCCGTACCTACACCAAAACCAATGAAAGTTTTCTTGTATTTTCCCACTTTCATTGAAAACCCATATTCCTGTAAATGCACTACTTTTGAAGTAACGTCATCTAACCTCCAAAGCTTTATTACCCACTATACCTTTACGGTATCCAGGAATATGCACTTGACCTTAACCGGTTCAAGCATCCATTGCTTAATACTAGCAAGCCAACCAAAAAACCCTAACATATCTATAGGCGTCTTAAATCTAATCGCTAATGATGGGGGATGCCTTGTTCACTAGATATGTGGACCATGGTTGTATCCTTTGCCCAAGAACCTTGGGACAAACTAGACTGAATCAGAAAACAAATGTACCTTAGACCCAGGGTGTCCAATTCATCTCCCTTTAACCAACCCATTCTGCTGATGTATCACTGCAACACCCAAATGTTTGGTGACCCCACTCTTCGTACATTGTTGTGTAGACCTCTGATTACAAAAATCAAAAAACATTACCCGTCTTGATCTTCCACCCAGATATTCTCCTAACTGCTTCCTACCCTTCAATGTCTTCCTGGTCACTGCCTGACCGTCTAGGGTATATACGCAATTAGCTCTTCTTGTTCCTGATAGTACCACCAGTGAACCCTTTATAACCTTGATCTTGCCCGACTGCATCTTCACGGTAAAACCCTCTTTTTTAAGAGTGCCCAGCGATATCAAGTTTCGTTTATCCGAAAACATACCTGACGTTGTCCAACAGGAACTTGACCATCTCTCATCTGTATTTGAACCTTACCTGTCCCATGTATACGCATTCCCTGCCATCACCAAGCAGTATTTTACCACCCTCATACTCTTCAAAATCAACAAAGTAATCTCTCCTGTATGTTATATGGTATGAGCCCCCTGAATCCATGATCTAGTCCAATATTTCTTCAACACTCATAGCCATAACATCAACACTGTATTCCATCAGCTCCAAACTCAGATCCTGATCTTCAATCCTGACAAAACCTTGAGATTTCTTGTGATTATACCTGGGACAATCCTTCTTTAAATGCTCCTCAGACTGACATATATAACACCTGAGTCTGTTGCTTCTTTCCTATGACTTTGACCACACACTATCTATATCCTGCTTTATATCTCTCCGACCGATTCCCCCTCACATAAAACCTTCACACCATCCTTTGTTCTGTCATTCTTCTAAAGTTCTCTAATTCTAATGTCACCTGAGCACGTCTTCTAGCTTTCAAAGTATCTCGACGATATAGCAAAGTCTGAACGGAATTATCGTAAGATGATGGTAAAGATGTGAGTAATAATAATAATGCCTTATCCTCATCCGATATAGCAGTATCTATAGCCGTTAAGTTACCTACCAGCTTGCGAAACTCATCAATATGTTCAGATTTCTCTTACCTGATGATTTGAAAAGTATATAACCTTTTTCTTTAAGTACAACGATTAGCTAAGCTTTGGATGTTTAAAATCTCGAAACTTTTTCTAAATCCAGCTGCAATCGTCTTCCTGGTGATCTCCTAGACCAGATCATCCAAACACAAGAATCAATGCGCTGTAAGCTTTTTTCTGAGTGACATTATCGTATGCCGCTATTGTGGTTGCAGGTAACTACTCCAATGCTGCGGCTAATCCTCGATGTTCCATCAAAGCCTTCATCCTTACCTGTCATAGCGCGAAGTCATTCTTCCCATTGAATTTTTCAATGTTAAACTTGGTCCCCGTCATCTTTGTCCAAACCCTTTGTTTATTCTGATAACCTTGTGATATAAACCTCACAACACCGAACTAAACAAAGTACCCGTGTGTAACACCCTTGTCGACTTTATATGCTAAATCCGTAACTAAGCAACACGACAAGAAAGATTTGACACTTAAAACACCTTTGTCAAATTAACCTTCAAAGCAAGTAACTTTCTTAGTTAAAAATCGTCTTTATCCTTTTTTATAAAAACAATAGCCTTTTAAATCAAGAACTAAAAAGAAACCTTTGAATAAAATAATCCTTTTATCCCATAGGACTTTTTCCTGCCAATGAATAACAAAAGGAAACCGTTTTACCCAAACAATACTTTGAACTTTTTACCTCGGTCTTCAAATCGAAAACCAGGCAACCCGAAATACGTTAACCTGTTGATCCTTTGTAAGACGAAAAACAACAACCCTTAAGCTTCAAGAATTCCCTTTTAGTCGAACCTTGCTGCTTACTTTCTTTTATCGTTAACCTTGAAACCCAACAGAAATCTGCTCTTTCAAGAAACTATCAACATATAAGTTTTCTTTTGTTGTTCACTGGAAACACCAAAGTTGATCCGAATTCGCCTTCTTTTTCAACGAAACCCATCAAGAAAACCTTTCATGTCGTGACACCGGTGTGGTTCGAGTAACCAAAAAGCCTTGACACCTTCGAAGCTCCATAATCCAAAACCTCAAAGACCCTTGTGTGTCGACTTACGTTTTTAATAATCCCTCAAAACCAAGCTTTAAACTGTTGTTGTCGTTGGATCTGGTAGGCAAACAGAAAACCAACCTTCTGCTCCCCCCTCTCCCTATTAGAACGATCACCAATCGAATCTAGCCTTCCAAGAAGTACGAACCTGGCTCCGATACACTTGTTGTAAAACCCTACAACAAATCGGAGAAGATAGTAGTGGTTAAACTCGATTTGATGATGACTCGACACACACAAACCTGTTGTATCAGACAGAAAACAAACACATACACACGGATGTTCTCAACTATCGTTTATTAAGAACAAGGAAAAGAATGAACGATACAATGATCCCTCCCCCTTACTTCTTTATTGTAGAGATGAGGGGGGGGAGAAACACTCTTAATGGAGTTGAAACATGTGTGCTACAAAGGAGAGAAAGAGAAATCGACTATTGAATGGACCTAGTCTATAGACATCGTTTGACTTCCTCTGTATATATAGAGTATATCGACTATAAATTCTCTAGTTTGGCTAAACTTCCACATTGACCCCTAGAGACTTTAAATATTTTATAAATAATATGGATACTAAATATAACATATTTTTCTCGAAAAATGTTAAAAAAATTATAACTAAATGAATTTTGGGGTTAATTGCCTAAAAATGTATTATACTTGTCACTTTTTGTCATTGTATGTAGACAACTATTTTTTTTGCCATTGTGTCGCTCAACTTTTGAAATCGTGCTATTGTGTGTATTCTGCGACTATTTCTCGCAGTAAAAATGACACTTTTACCCTTTCAAAATTTGAAAAAAGTGAGGGTAAAATCGTCACAAAATACACACAATAGCACAAATTTAAAAGTTGAACGACACAATAACAAAAAAAATAGTTGCCTACATATAATGACACAAAATGACAAGTATAATACATTTTTAGGCAATTAACCCAAAATTCTTTGTTATAATTTTTTTACTTTTTCGACGAAAATATATGTTATATTTAGTATCCATATTAGTTTATATTATTAAAGTCTAGGGGGTTCATTGTGTTGTAAGTTAGCCAAAATTAGAAGAATATATTAGGTCGGTTATTTACTCTATATATACAGATGGTATGTTCAACCGATTTGTTTTAGTCTGGTCATTCAATAGTCGATTTTCTTTCTCTCCTTTGTGTAGAGCAGCACGACCGTTTAAACTCTTTAGAGTTGGTTTTCTTCACACCCTCATCTTACAATAAAGAAGTAAGGGGGAGGGATCATGTATCGTTCATTCCTTTTCCTTTGTCTTAATAAACGATAGTTGAGACATCTCGTGTGTAGTGTTTTCTGTTTTCCTGTCATGGTACAACAGGTTGTGTGTGTGTCGAGGTCATCATCAAATCGAGTTATCCGCTACTAGCTACTTCGGTTTGTTGTAGGGTTTTACAACAAGTGGTATCGGAGCCAGGTTCGACGTTCTTGGAAGGCTAGGTTCGATTGGTGATCGTTTCTAGATAGGAGCAGAAGGTTGGTTTTCTGTTTGGGCTACCAGGATCAACGACAACAACAGGTTAAGCTTGGGTTTTGGAGGGATTATTAAAAACGTAAGTCGACACAAGGGTCTTTGAGGTTTTGGATTATGGAGCTTCGAAAGGTGTCAGGAGCTTTTGGATTACTCGCACCTCACGGTGTCACGACATGAGGTTTTCTTGTGGGTTTCGTTGAAAAAGAAAGGCGAATTGGATCAACTTTGTGTTTCCAGTGAACAACACAAGAAAACTTTATATGTTGATAGTTTCTTGAACGAGCAGATTTTGTTGGGTTTCTAGGTTAACCGACAAAAGAAAGTAGCAGCAAGGTTCAGACTAAATGGGAGATTCTTGAAGCTTAAGGGTTGTTGTTTTGTCGTCGTACAAAGGATCCATCAGAGTTAACGTATTTCGGGTTGCTGGTTTCTCGGGATTGAAAATGGAAGACGAGGTAAAAAGTTCAAAGTATTGTTTGGGTTGTTAAAACGGTTTCCTTTTGTTATTCATTGGCAGGAAAGGAAAAAAGTCCTATGGATAAAAGGATTATTTTATTCAAAGGTTTCTTTTAGTTTCTTGATTTAAAAGGCTATTGTTTTTATCAAAAGGATAAAATGATTTTTAACTAAGAAAGTTACTTGCTTTGAAAGTTAATTTGACAAGGTGTTTTAAGTGTCAAATCTTTCTTGTCGTGTTGCTTAGTTACGGATTTAGCATATAAAGTCGATAAGGGTGTTACACACAGGTACTTTGTTTAGTTCGGTGTTGTGAGGTTCATATCACAAGGTTATCAGAATAAACAAAGGGTTTGGACAAAGATGACGGGGACCAAGTTTAACATTGAAAATTTCAATGGGAAGAATGACTTCGCTCTATGACAGGTAAGGATGAAGGCTTTGATGGAACATCGAGGATTAGCCGCAGCATTGGAGTAGTTACCTGCAACCACAATCGCGCATAGTAATGATCACTCAGAAAAAAGCTTACAGCGCATTGATCTTGTGTTTGGATGATCGGGTCCTATGGGAGATCACCAAGGAGACGATTGCAGCTGGGATTTAGAAAAAGTTAGAGATTTTATACATAACAAAGTCTTTAGCTAATCGGTTGTACTTAAAGAAAAAGTTATATACTTTTCAAATGCATCCAGGTAAGAGTCAATCTGAACATATTGATGAGTTTCGCAAGCTGGTAGGTAACTTAACGGCTATAGATACTGTCTTATCGGATGAGGATCAGCATTATTATTATTACTCACATCTTTACCATTATCTTATGATAATTCCGTTGAGACTTTGCTATATCGTCGAGATACTTTGAAGCTAGAAGACGTTTGTGTGCTCGCGACACTTAATTCTAGGGAACTTTAGAAGATGACAGAAGCAAAGGGTGATGGTGGTGAAGGGTTGTATGTGAGGGGGAGATCTGGTCAGAGAGATATAAAGCAGGGTACAGATAGTGTGTGGTCAAAGTCATAGGAAAGAAGCAACAGACTCAGGTGTTATATATGTCAGTCTGAGGAGCATTTAGAAGAAGTGGATATGTCCAGTGTATAATACACAAGAAAATTCTCAAGGTTTGTCGGATTGAAGATCTGGAATCTGGTTAATGGAGCTGATGGGTATGAACAGGATGATGTTATGGCTATGAGTGTTAAAGAAATATTGGACTAGATCATGGATTCAGGGGGCTCATACCATATAACATACAGGAGAGATTACTTTGTTGATTTTGAAGAGTATGAGGGTGGTAAAATACTGCTTGGTGATGGCAGGGAATGCGTATACATGAGGACAAGTAAGGTTCAATTACAGAATTGATGAGTTGGGGTAGTTCAAGTTTCCTGTTGAGACAAGTCAGGTATGCTTTCGGATTAAGACGAAAATTGATATCGCTGGGCAATTCTTAAACAAAGAGGGTTTTTCTGGAAGATGCAGTCAGTCAATCAAGGTTATAAAGGTATCGCTGGTTGGTACTATCAGGAACTAGACAGAGCTAATTTGGTTTTATATATACCCTAGGTTACGGTCAGGGCATTCTGTGACCAGGAAGGACATTAAAGGGTAGGAAGCAGTTAGGGGAATTTATGGGTGGAAGATCAAGGACGGGTAATGTTTTTATTTTGTAATCAGAGGTCTACACCAACAATGTACGGAAGAGTGGCGGTCACAAAACATTTTGGGTTGTTCTAGTGATTACGTAGCAGCAGAATGGTTGGTAAGGAGAAGGGGGGGGAAATGAATGTGACACTCTTGGCTAAGGTACATTGTTTTCTGATTCAGTCTGGTCTGTCCAAGGTTCTTTAGGCAAAGGATACAACCATGTCTACATATACTATTTGTGGAACAATGGTCACCATCTTTTAATTAGGCGATTAGATCTTAAGTCGCCTCCTATAGATATGTAGAGTTCTTTTAAGGTTGGTTGCTAGTATTAGCAAGGGATGCTTGAACCGGTTAAGGTCAAGTGCATATCCTGGGATACCGTAAAAGGTATAGTGGGTAATAAGCTTTGGAGGTTAGATGACGTTACTTCAAAGGTAGTGCTTTACAGGAATATGGGTTTCAATGAAAGTGGGGAATACAAAGAAAAACTTTTCATTGGTTTTTGGGTGTAGGTACGGGTTCAGTACAGGTGTTACAAGGAGTTGAGTTTAAGGTGGAACCGCGGGAGGATCATACATTTGAGGTGGAACCTCATGGGAATGTCGATCATGTAGCTGGTTCACAGGAAGTACAAACTCAAGATTTGATATACTATCATTTAGCACGTGATAGGGAGCAACACTCAACACATGAACTATTCAGCTATAGAGAAGACAGTAATGAGGCTGCTTTTGAGTTGTGAAGCGGAGAAGAGAAGATTTATGAACATGAGTCATTGACTTTCAAATATTACAGTTGCTTGTGATGTGATTCCTAGTGGAAGGCTCTGGATGAAAGATGTTATGGACGCTCGGTCAGATGTGTATGTTGCTTAGCAATGTTGCAAGAAGTGCAGTGATGACATTTAGCGATGTCTATTACGGTGTTATACACCAGGTATGTTCATACATCTATTTCTCTATATAGATGATATGGTTTTTCTTGCGGATGCAAGGCTGAGATCTGGGCTACCAAGGGTTTGCTGGATAAAGCAAAGGGAAATGTACTTGGTATGGAGATCGTCAGGGATCAGAGTGGTAATACTCTAAGGGTGTCACAGTCCAGGTTTTTACAACTGGAAGTGGTACAGACTATGTGGATGGGACACTCTATACTGTTGTTGAGAGGGTAGTCTTATCAAAGGTGGTTGTGATGTGAAAAAGAATGGTAAGTGGTCATGTATATATGCGGTTGGAAGCCAGGAGTATCAGATGGTCTGCACGAGACTTGACATAGCATCGGCAGATGTGGGTATGTTAGATAGTTGTGATTGTTGGGATTATAAAACAAACGTACAGGTTTTTGTGGATTTTGACTACGTCATGGGAAGATCGATCAATGTCATGCTTGGGGTAGATCAATCACAAGGTACGGGTTGATGATACAAGGATGTGCAGGAAGCTGAGAAGCTATGATGCTGCACATGATGGCTTTGTCGCCAACTGAAGCGGGGTATATGACACTTACGGAGGCTGCAAAGGAGGCTATTTGGCTAAAGGGACTCGCAATAGAGTCAGGATTCGAGCTAAAGATCAGTTTTAAAAAGGGCGGGGGGGTATTGTACAGGTGCCTTGTCAAAAGGATTATCATGGTCTAAAAGTTCCAGCATAGGTTGGAATTTGCTTGAGTTTCGGGATTGGCTAACTATGGTTATTAAGTGGAAATTATAATATTTAGCTACCATATATAGTATATAAAATATTAAGGTCTAGAGGGTATTGTATAAGTTTAGCCTAAGTTTAGACAACTGGGAATATATTTAGGTCCGGGTTATTTATATCTCTATATTTACAGAGGTGTCAAACGATGTTTTAGTCTAGGGCATTTATAGTCAAGTTTCTTTTTCCTTTGTAGTAGAGACAGATTCATCCCATTAGATGTTGTTTTCTTCCCCCTATCTCTATAATAAAGAGGTGAGGGGGAGGGGTCATTGTATCATTATTCTGTTTCTTGTTCTTAATTTAACGATAGTTGGAGAACTTATCATGTGTATGTGTAGTTTTTGTCATGATACAAACAGGTTGGTTTATCTTTAATCTTGTGTGTGTTGTCGAGGTCTTATCAAATCGAGTTATCCTGCTACTAGCTTCTTCGGTTTGTTGTAGGGTTTTTACAAAAAAGTAAAATTCTATTTCTCAATCATATTATAGATCAAGATTTATAAATATGTGCGGCTGGGATCGTAGCGGCTATGACCAAGCCTCAAGCCTTAGCGGCAAAGGCGTAGCTTTTGCGTTTTTAAGGCGTGGCTTAAGGCGAACAAAATATGTAAAATATTTATATATTTATATCATATTTCATATATATTGAGTTTACATAAAGCGTTGTACATATGAATAAAGTTAAGAAACTATCCTTACATGTAATATTCTTCATTTTGAAAAGAAATTTTTTTATCGGAGTTGAATCTAAAAGGCTACCTACGCCTCACGCCTTATCGCGCCTTATCTTACGCCACACCTAAAGTCGACGCCTTGGTCTATTTCGTAATGTGGAGGTCAAGCTCACGCACTTAGCGACGCCTTGCGCCACAACAGGCGCGCCTTTTAGATAGCTGATAATATGCGTATTTCATGAAAAACAAAATAGCCCTTAAATAATTTATGTATGCTTTATCTCACAAAAACAGATTAAGGTGTATACCATAATGTACTGCATGATGTTTTAATCAAAATAATAGATGCTCTAATCATGAACCCATTATTTACTAATCTATACTGCATTATAAAGCATTTAGCCTCAATTCTTGAAAACTGAAAAGTGAAAAACTTAATCTATTTTAGGAAAAACTTAATAGCAGTCAAAACTTAATGTAGGTCAAAACTTGAAAAGGACAGTGCCATACTAATTGCTTGACACAAAATCTTTATAAAAGAACAAAAGACACCATTCTCATTCACACTATTCATTATCTCTATAAAAACACTACAACACTACACTCCATTCTTCTCTTCTCTCTAAACTAAAAATCTGTTTTCTGCTGTCTAACCACCGCGGCTGTGTTACCCCACCGCCGGCTGTCGCCGCCCGCCCACCGTAGCTAAATTTTTTGAGGTATTGTTTTATTTTATAATAGATCTATATGGTTTGAGGGTTTTTTGTAATATATCTTGAAGGTTTATGTTTTCAATGTTTTTATAGATCTATTAATTTTATAAGTAGATCTATAGGTTTTGTAGGTGTTGCAAATCTCGCCGGAATATGTTGGTTTTATTCCGCAGGACTCGCCGGAAAAGTTTGTGTATTTATTTATGTTAATTTGCTTTTGTATTTTGGTGTGTAAATTCTTTTATAAGTTTATTTGTGAACTTGTAATATTGTTTTGATTTGTTTTTATGAATAGCCGGAATAAAGTACTGCCGTCGGTAGGACTGCCAAAAAAATCTTGTTGCCTTACTTTACTTGCCGGTTTTGGTTAGATCTATATTTATTTCAAGTATTTATTCATGTTTCGTTTTTATTTTATAAAAAATAACAAAAATAGTCAAAAATATATATTTTTTATTTTTTGGTAACTTTCCAATATTATATAAGCTAGGGATAAAATTTTCAAAATATTTGGAATTTCATAGGTATTTCTTTTAGATATAAAAGCTGTTTTTATGTAAAAAATGTGAAATAATTTATGTAAATTTTTTTGTTACAACCACCTTCATCGCTCCTTTCCCCGGAAAAATGAAGGCTTCCGTCTGATGCGCGTTTTTTGCCAGAAATTTTGTTTTATAAGGAACTATTGTATAATTTTGTTATAAAGTTTGTTAGTGTATATTTGTTTATAAGTTTATTGTGTAATTTTTTGTTTCAATTGGTTACAAAGTTTGTAGTTTATAAATTTGTTATAAAGATTATGTTGTAAATTTTTTATGAATTATATCTTGTAACTTTTGAAATTCTGGAATTTTTGAAAGATTTGAATTTCACTGCAAACAAATATCTCTACTAAATCTATCTATCATCTCTTTACATATACCCGGCAATACCAATGATAAGTGAGACAAGAAGGAAAAGTATTTTGGTGTAATGTATTATTATCACATTGATAGAAGTGAAAGTAAGGAAAGTAAGGAAAGTATTATGACCGTATTGAATATTCATATTCATATTGAAGGAATGTATTCATTCAACATAATTGACGAGAACTTTTTCCAATTTATTTATGGAATGTATTTGAATGCCTTAAAACAGACACGATGGAAAAGTTGTAACTTATAATACACACATACACACACGATGGAAAAGTCAAAACTTACAGTAATGTGTTTCCTATTTTTGGAATGACTTAATTCACTTGAATATTTCTTACACTATTTTCTGAAGTAATGGCTGTGAATTACATAATGGTAGAGATGTTAAAAATCTTTTAAATTTGAAGTTCAACTTTTACCCAATGCATTTATAAACACCCTAATATGTTTTCTAACGTTCTTGACTAATGTTAAGGTATTTTTGTTTTGAGTCGACTTATCGTATGTTACAGCTTGCAATTACATTTTGATATTTTCACGTTACACGAAAAACTTACAACAATTAGATATCGTTAAATTATTTGGACAGCTATGAATTTTTTTTTTTCCTTCTCCATCGCTTGTTGTTTACTTGTGTCGTGTACTGTTAGTTCACTAACAAAATATCCGCTTAATCTTCTAAAATGATGCTTGAATCCTTATAACAGATTTAACATTAATCATACATACAATTGTATTAATTTATTAAAAAAGATACTATAACATATTTTATTCAAGATATTGCATCACTATTGACCAAATTATTACTACAGATGTCGTGACATTTTTTAAGGTGACGCCTTTTAAATTAATTCATACAATCAGATGTTATTTCCTTGAAAAATCATTTGCCTGTAATTAATTCTTGATTGCTTTAATCTCACAAACAGATGCTCTAATCATACATAAATAGATTAGGCCCTATTTTTTCTAAAATGATGCTATAATAGTTAAACTGTTTACAAAAACTGCAAACAAATGTTTTGCTAAAAGGTCTTAATGAATATTTTTTCTACCGTGATTCTCTAATTTTACTTTTGATGCCCTAATAAGTTTTTGTGATAGATGCCCATAATTAATTTAGCCAAGTGTATTTTAGATTTGATGAAACACTCGCCAAGACAATTTTATCGACTTCAGGTTTGTTGCTTACTGTTAAGTTATACGCCTAATATTATCCCTTTTTGCGATTGGTAAGGTTACAATGTTAAGTTTTGCATGTTTCTGCATGTATATAGTGTTTTATACCTTTTGTATGTTTCTGGTTGTTTACAATGTTTCGTATGGTTTAATTGTGAAACTGATCAGCGGGTAATAAGGTGCTAGGAGTTTTTTTGTCGACGGGTCAATATACAAAGTTGATTTTTTTATCACTTTGTATGGTTCTAGTTTGACGACTGGAGATTACTTGGAAATGTTTCAGAAAAGGGTTAATAAGAGTAGAGTGTATTGGGTTCCTGGTTGTTGTTGATGATGATATTTTAGGTGCAACTGTTAGTAATGAAATTAAATTTAATCGTAAGCTTGGTATGATCGACGATTCTATGTATGGTTTCATGATGTATCTAGATGGTCCTGATTTGTAAAAGATGCGAGCATCACACAATTACTTGTGCCACGATTGAAAAAATTACATATCAAGGTAAATCTTAATTAATAGTTAATAATTCTTTGTAATCCGTGATTAATAGTAGAGCTTTTTTTCTTTATGTTCTGATATGTAATTTCATTCATTTGACTAAATTGCATCATACAGATGCACTAAAGTTCATCAAACAGATGCAGTAAAGTTGTGTCATATTTTATCATGTTTTCCTTTTATGTGTAATTGCCGTATTTACGGATGTTTTCTACACATGCATATAGTTTACTGATATTGTATGTAGGATCCCGATTAACACTTCACTTCACATATAACACTTACCGAATCAAACTAGAAAGGATGAAAGAGAGTATGAGTTGTTTAGAGAGAGAAGAGGAGAGAGAATTGAGAGAGAATGAGAGAAGATATTTTGAAAAAATGAAACAAACTTAACAATAGCTTTTTCTATGGTAGAAAAGCAATATATACCCCGTCCCGTTAAATGACGCGCGGGATATTTAACTAGACCGGGGCTCGGGTTTTGCTTGGATTAAACCGAAAAAATATTCTATATTAGATTCACTATCGAGCCCGATTCCCGATATTATAACTATTACAACATTAACTAATTAAAGTCGTAGGCTCCATCGTAGAGTAACCGAACTTCCTTGTTCGACTAATAATTGAGGTCTTACAATCTCCCCCGAATGTGTGGTCTTGAACACGGGAACGAGCTTCCTTAATTGAACTCATTGAAAATTGAGGCTAACGATCTCCCCGATGTGAGTTCATTGATGACATCCTTTTTGAGATCAGTGAGATTGCTGTTGTCGTTAAGCTCGAGTGTTCTTGGTTCTTTGTCTTCGTTATTTGTTGTTGGCTTGTTCCTTTCATGCTTGCGATCTTTGGCCTTGAGCTTTGTCATTGTCTTTATCGTCTTTGCCATCTTGCGATCTTGTGTCTTTGACCAACATGCTCATACTTTTGCATTATCTTGAAAGCTTCAAATCAGAGTTAGCGGAAGTCTTTGTCTTTCAATCTTGAGCTTTCTAGATAGTATGTCTTCGTAGATTGAGCATTTGAATAGGATTGAGGTTGCCGTTACCACCGTTTGACCTGCAGATTTACGTTAGTGATAAACGAGGAAAATGATTTGAAAAATCAATCGACTACCTTCTATGTGTCACTCGTTAACAGGAGTTTTTGTAGCACATCGAGGTGTCCTGTTTTTATTAAAATTCATTCAACCGTCATATTCATTTTACTGGACCAAATCGATATCCAGTTGTCACAAGTTTGATTCATTTAGAATCTCACAAGTCACCATACCGCGTGCTGTTTTTGAATTGATGACACTGGAAGGATTTCATTCGTCATTGTGAATACTAAAGAGTATACTCTGAAGGTTCTGGCAAATATACAATGATATTGCGTTGGACTTTGATAACAGCTTGTGACCTGATGATGTACAACAAGTGTTTGAAATGGAATGTGTCCTAACGAGATTTTGATTGATCTCTTTGCTCTAGACTCGATTAGTGCATTTTGGTTTTAGTACTCGGAGGCTGGAGCAGTTTGCCACCTATTCAATATCAACTAATCTCGAGTGAGATTTGTCAATAGATATCGTATGGGTATCTCTTGTGACAAATGAGACAGTTTCTGTTGAGAGAACCCGAATGGTTGGGAGGTTGTGCATTGCATTCACTGTGTCCAATGATGTGTTTTCAATGTCAGCAATCAACTTGTGATTCTGACAGCATATGTATTGACCCGGTTTCTGCCTTAAGTTGTGTGGAGGGATTCTTTCTTTAGACCCTTTATCCATACATTTCTTTTTCATTCTTCAACGCCTTCAATGCATACCAAGACGTCATTACTAACACCTTGTTGTGTTTGTTCCAGTGTTAACTCAATCTTTGTCGGCATTCATTCCCATTATACATTCATCTCCCATCATACCTAAGGACTGCTTATTTCTAACTTGGAATTTTCCTTGGGTAGATCCTCCGGTTCTGGTTGGATCATAGGTTGATTCCTAACTAACACCTTAGTCTTCAGAATCGTCGTGAAATTAAGATGTTGTTGGGTATAAGATCGAACCATAAAACCTTTTCTTCAGCACATTGAGTCGATTAGATTATATTTTAATTACATTTTCTCCCCTTATTTTAAATAATAAACACTTAGTTTTTGAAATACCATTGTGATTTAAAAATATGTCTTGAAAATCTGTTGGGAGAAAATATGGGTTAGCATGGAATGGTTTGGAATATTTTGATAATGTTTTGATACATACTAATGGTCGTGATGATGTATTCAAAGGACATTAAACTTTGTTTTTCGAAAAATCCCCTCAATAATAGGACAAATGAGAATATTGTTGTCTTTTAAAAAACTCATTGGAGGGATGGAGTGTTGAACACAAATTTGAAAAAGATTATGAATTTGTCCTCGAGAAATTCTTGAAAAAAATTGTGTTCAACTTTTGAAAAAACCAGATGTTAGAGGATTTCTCTTCTAACAGTAAGGGTAAGCGCACTGAAACGTACACTATCCTTTTTCTTGAGCTAAAGAAATTGAATGTCTTTTAAGAACAGCTCAAGACCGAGAAACGTTAATTTTCTCGTTGTGAGGATAAGTTATAAACCTTCCTTTATTTGATTCCGGGTTATGTTACTGGACATTTGCACATAAGCATCTAGAAAATTAGAAACTGACATGTTTTGAAAACTATTTGCAACTCTCGCCTCGAACTTCATTTACACACCGTGTCAATGTTAATCGACATTTCTAAAGCACGTAAATGTTATCGATTCCAAGAGGACATGTGAGAAGATACTTTTTGGAAAATTTTCTTATTTTCTGATTTTGTAATTTGCTTTTCTCATAAAATAGGTACATGGTGATGTTGATGATGATTATCAAGCAGACTCATTTGTCAGAAACCTCCAGTTCAGCTGGAGTCAAAATTCATACCATTCCTTCTGACAAGATACTTAACCGATCCTCAGAAAGGGCTTTCGTAGACATGTCAGCTAATTGGTATCAGTCTGTCAATATAATTCAATTATACCATTTTCAAACCTCACTGTTCTTTATGAATGATATCAGTTATGGATGTGTTTGTCCAGTGAGTGTTGTACGGGGTTGCATGAGATTGCTATGGCTGACTGAGAGTCGCAATACAACGGTATTTTGTTGGTTGTTAAAGCAATAATCTTGAAGCTGTGTCTATCCACATTCTTGAGCACAACTTGCATGATAAAGTCACGTACTCTGCCTCTGCTAAAGACATTGCAGTGCATTCTGTTCTTTGACATCCAGCTTACAAGTTTTTCACAAGGTACTGTATCCCTCCAGAGTGCTTTCCGAGATATCAAAGGCATACGGCATGATCAGCTGTCTGAAAATGCTGTTAGTTCAACTGCCATAATCCTTTGGATTACGTGTCCATGTTAATGGTTTACATTTTATGGTATTTAAAGATTCTTTTAACCTCCTTGAGGTGCTTTTGAGTTGGTCGTGCTTGATAACGTGCACAATAGCATACTGCTTGCACTAAGTCTGGTCTACTAGATGTCAAGTACATGAGTGACCCGATTTTACTACGATAATCAGATTGGTCTACGGGTTCTCCACTCAAATCTACATCTAGTTTGGGTTTAGTAGCCAATGGTGTACCAATGGAGTGACAATTGTCCATATTATGCTTTTTTTCAAAGAATTCTAAAGCGTCTTGGCCTTGATTGAGAAATATACCCTTTGAGGACTGGTGGATCTGAAGTCCTAAAAGAATTTCTCTCCCCCATATAAGGACTATTCAAATCTACTGTGCATTAACTTTTCAAATCTTTTGAATATTTAGGGTTTGTAGACCCAAAAATTATGTCATCAACGTAAATCTGCACAAGTAGAATATCCTCCCCGTATTTTATCTTGAATAAAGTTGGGTCAATTGTACCTTTAGTAAAGCCTTTGGACATCAGAAAGTTTGATAGTTCATCGTACCAGCTCTTGGAGCTATGATTTATCCATAGAGCTTTCCTCAGAAGGTAGACTTTTTCTGGATGATCTGGATGAACGAACCCTTCTGGTGAGCAACATAAACCTCCTCCTGCAGTGGGACATTAAGAATGCCAGTTTTCCGTCATTGATAGATTGGAAAAGAGCTTGTGATGCTGCCAGTGGGCAAGAAAAGTCCGGAACTGCTTCCAAGCGAGCAATGGTAGCTAATGATTCTTCAAATCAACCCTAAATATTCAAAAAGATTTGAAAAGTTAATGCACAGTAGATTTGAAATGTCCTTAATGGGGGAGATGAAATTCTTTTTAGGACTTCAGATCCACCAGTCCCCAAAGGGTATTTTTATCAATCAGGCCAAGTACGCTTTAGAAATTCTGAAAAAGCATAATACTGGAACCATTTGTACTCCATTTGGTACCACCATTGGCTACCAAACCCAAACTAGATGTAGATTTGAGTGGAGAACCCGTAGACCAATCTGATTATCGTAGTAAAATCGGGTCACTCATGTACTTGACATCTAGTAGACCAGACTTAGTGCAAGCAGTATGCTATTGTGCACGTTATCAAGCACGACCAACTCAAAAGCACCTCAAGGAGGTTAAAAGAATCTTTAAATACCTAAAGGGTACCATTAACATAGGACTCTGGTATCCAAAGGATTATGCTTTCAACTAAACAGCATTTCAGACGCTGATCATGCCGGATGCCTTGATACTCGGAAAAGCACTTCTGGAGGGATACAGTTCCTTGGTGATAAAAACTTGTAAGCTGGATTTTCAAAGAAACAGAAATGAACTTGCAATGTCTTTGCAGAGGCAGAGTACGTGGCTTATCTGCAAGTTGTGCTCAAGTAATGTGGATGAGGACACAGCTTCAAGATTATGGCTTCAACTACAACAAAATACCGTTGTATTGCGACTCTCAGTCAGCCATAGCAATCTCATGCAACCCCGTACAACACTCACGGACAAAGCACATCCATACTCGGTATCATTTCATAAAGGAACAGGTTGAAAATGGTATAATTGAATTATATTTTGTCAGAACTGAATACCAATTAGCTGACATGTTTACGAAAGCCCTTCCTGAGGATCGGTTTAAGTATCTTGTCAGAAGGATTGGTATGAGATGTTTGACTCCAGCTGAACTGGAGGTTCTGACAAATGAGTCTGCTTGATATCATCATCAAACATCAACATGTAAATATTTTTTATGGAAAAGCAAATACAAAATCAGAAAATCAGAAAATTTCCAAAAAGATTCTTCTCGACATGTCTCTTGGAATCGATAACATTTACGTGCTTAGAAATGTCGATTAACATTGACACGGGTGTGTAAATGAAGTTCGAGCGAGAGTTGCAAATAGTTTCAAAACATGTCATTTCTAATTTTCTAGATGGCTTATGTGCAAATGTCAGTACATAACCCGGACTTCAAATAAAGGAAGGTTTATAACTTATCCTCACAACGAGAAAATTAACGTTTCTCGGTCTTGAGTGTCTTAAAAGAATCAATTTCTTTAGCTCAAGAAATAGGATAGTGGTACGTTTCAGTGCGCTTACCTTAAGGTTAGAAGAGAAATCTCTAAATCTGGTTTTCAAAAAGTTGAACACAATTTTCAAGAATTTCTCGATGGACAATTCATAATCTTTCAAAATTGTGTGTTCAACAGTCCATCCCTCACAATGTTTTTAAAAGGACAACAATTTTCAATTGGTTCTATTATCTGGGGGGAGTTTTTCGAAAAACAAAGTTTTAATTGTTCTTGAATACATCATCAACGACCATTATTAGTATTCAAAAACATTATCAAAATTATTCCAAAACATTCATGCTAACCATATTTTCTCCACAGATTTTTAAGACATATTTTAATCACAAGGTATTTCAAAAAAAAACTATGGGGTTTATTATTTAAAATAAGGGGAGAAAATGTAATTAATAATATATATCTATTCGACTCCCAATGTGCTGAAGATAAGGTTTTTATTGGTTCGATCTTATATCCCAAAAAACATCTGAATTATCCGACGATTCTGAAGACATAAGGTGGTTATTGGTTAGGATAATCAATCCTATGATCCAAACCAGAACGGAGGATCTAACCCAAGGATAATCCAAAGTTAGAAATAGCAGTCCTTAGGTATGATTGGAGATGAATGTATATGGGAATAATGCCGACAAAGATTGAGTTAACACTGGAACAAACACAACAAGGTGTTAGTAATGACGTCTTGGTATGCATTGAAGGCGTTGAAGAATGAAAAAGAAATGTATGGATAAAGGGTCTAAAGAAAGAATCCCTCCACACAACTTAAGGCAGAAACCGGGTCAATACATATGCTGTCAGAATCACAAGTTGATTGCTGACATTGAAAACGACATCATGGACCCAGTGATGCAATGCACAACCCTTCCCAACCATTCGGGTTTCTCTCAACAGAAACTTGTCTCATTTGTCACGGAGATACACACGTTATCTATTGACATCTCACTCCGAGATTGTTGATATTGAATAGGTGGCAAACTGCTCCAGCCTCCGAGTACTAAAACCAAAATGCACTAATCGAGTCTAGAGCAAAGAGATCAATCAAAATCTCGTTAGGACACATTCCATTTCAAACACTTGTTGAACATCATCAGGTTCACAAGCTGTTATCAAGAGTCCTACGCAATATCATTGTGATATTTGCCAGAACATTCAGAGTGATACTCTTTAGTATTCACAATGACGAATGGAAATCCTTCCAGTGTCATCATCAAACAGCACTGCGGTAGGTGACTTGTGAGATTCTATATGAATCAAACTTGTGACAACTGGATATCGATTTGGTCCAGTAAATGAATTGACGGTTGATGAATTATAATAAAAGCAGGACTCTCTCGATGTGCTACAAAAAAACTCTTTAACGAGTGAACGTACGATTGATTTTCAAATCAATTTTCTCGATTATCACAAAGTATCTGCAGGTCAAACGGTGGTATCGGCACTCATCCACATTCAAATGCTCAACAATTACAATAAGAAGACATACTATCTAGAAGCTCAAGGATTGAAAGACAAAAGACTTCCGCTACTCTGATTTAAAGCTTTCAAGATAATGCAAAAGTATGAGCATGTTGGTCAAAGACACAAGATCGCAAGATGGCAAAGACGATAAAGACAATGACAAAGGCTCAAAGTCAAGATCGCAAAGCATGAAGGAACAAGCCTACAACAAATAACGAAGACAAAGACCAAGAACACTCGAGCTTAAACGACAAAAGCAATCTCACTGATCTCATGAAGGAGTGTCATCAATGAACTCACTTCGGGGGAGATTGTTAGCCTCAATTTCATTGAGTCAATTAAGGAAGCTCGTTCCCGTGTTCAAGACCTCACTTCGGGGGAGATTGTTAGCCTCAATTTATTGAGTCGAACAAGGAAGTTCGGTTACTCTACGATGGAGCTTTCGAGTCTTTAATAGTTATGTTGTAATAGTATAATATCCGGGAATCGGGCTCGATAGTGAATCTAATATTGTATATGTTTCGGGTTTAATCCCAAGCAAAACCCGAGCCCGGGTCCTAGTTAAATATCCCGCGCGTCATTTAACGTGACGGGGTATATAAGCTTTTTCTTACCATAGAAAAAGCTAGTTGAAAAAGTTGTTTTCTTTTCAAAATTTAATCTTTTCTCATTTCTCTCTCATTTCTCTCTCCTCTTTCTCTCTCTAAACAACTCACTCTCTTTCTCCTTTCTAGTTTGATTCGTGTATGTTATATGTGAAGTGAAGTGTTATCGGGATCCTACATACAATATCAGAACTATTATGCCCATGTGTAGGAAAACATCCGTAAATACGGCCAATTACACATAAAAGGAAAACATGATAAAATATGACACAACTTTACTGCATCTGTTTGATGAACTTTAGTGCATCTGTATGATGCAATTTAGTCAAATGAATGAATTTCAGACATAAAGTAAAATAAGCTCTACCTAGTTATCACGGATTACAAAGAATATAACTATTAATTAAGATTTACCTTGATATGTAATTTTTTTCAATCGTGGCACAAGTAATTGTGTGATGCTCGATCTTTTACAATCAGTGACCATTAGATACTTCATGAAACCATTACTAGAATCGTCGATCATACCAAGCTTACGATTGATTTAATTTCATTACTAACGTTGCACCTAAAATATCATCATCACAACAACCAGCGAACCAATACACTCTATCATTACCACTTTCTGAACCATTTCCAAGTAATCTGCTCTAGTCGTCATCATCTAGAACCATACAAAGTGATAAAAAAATCAACTTCGTATATTGACGTCGAACAAGAAAAAACTCCTAAGCCCTTATTACCCGCTGATCAGTTTCACAATTAGTCCACACGAAAACATTGTAAACAACCAGAAACATACAAAAGGTATAAAACACTATAAACATGCAGAAACATGCAAAACTTAACATTGTAACCTTACCAATCGCAAAAAGGGCTAATATTGACGTAGTGATACTTACAGTAGCAACAAACCTGAAGTCGATAAAAATTGTCTTGGCGGTGTTTCATCAAATCTAAAATTCTCTTGGGCGATATTATATTAGGGCATTATTCACAAAATATCTATTAGGGCATCATAATGTAAAATTAGAGAATCACGGTTAGAAAAATATCATTAAGACATTTTATCAAACATTTGGTGTGCAGTTTTTGTAAACATGTTTTAACTATTATAGCATCAGTTTAAAAAAATAGGGCATAATCTATTTATGTATGATTAGAGCATCTGTTTGTGAGATTAAAGCATCATGAATTAATTTAAGGCAAATGTTTGTTTCAGGAAATAACATCTGATTGTATGAATTAATTTAAGGCGTCTAAAAAATGTCACGACATCTGTATGTAGCATTATTGCAATAGTTGTTGCAATATCTGTGTATATAATATGTTATAGTATCTTTTTAATAAATTAAAACATCTGTATGTATGATTAATGTTTAAATCTGTTATAAGGATTCAAGCATCAGTTTAGAAGATTAGCGGATATTTGTTAGTGAGACTAGACGAGTACACGCGCACAGCGACGAAAATTCATAGCGGCCTATAATTAACGATATGCTAGATTGTTGTAAGTTTTTCGTGTAACGTGAAAATATCAACATGTAATTGCAAACGGCTGTAACATACGATAAGTCGACTCAAACAAAAATTCTTAACATGTATCAAAGAACGTTAGAAAACATATTAGGGTTGTTTATATAGGCATTGGGGAAAAGTTTGAACTTCAAATTTAAAAGATTTTTAACATCTCATGCCATTATGTAATTCACAGCCATTACTTTAGAAAATAGTGTAAGAAATATTCAAGTGAATTAAGTCATTCCAAAAATAGGAAACACATTACTGTAAGTTTTGACTTTTCCATCGTGTGTGTATGTGTGTATTATAAGTTACAACTTTTCCATCGTGTCTGTTTTAAGGTATTCAAATACATTCCATAAATAAATTAGAAAAAG
The DNA here is from genome assembly GCA_026074375.1 of Tanacetum coccineum. Lineage (NCBI taxonomy): Eukaryota > Viridiplantae > Streptophyta > Magnoliopsida > Asterales > Asteraceae > Tanacetum > Tanacetum coccineum. The sequence goes on from BQNB010000745.1 coordinate 116,704, forward strand.
TTCTCGTCTATAACGTTGATATGAAATACATTCCTTCAATATGAATATGAATATTCAATTAGGTCATAATACTTTTATACTTTCCTTACATTCACTTCTTCATCAATGTGATTAATTATTCATTCACAGCCATAATACTTTCTTACTTGTTCATTATCAATTGTGTATTGCCGAGTATATTGATAAGAGATGATGTTGATGTTTGTGGATATTTGTCTTGCAGGTTGAAATTCAAATTTTTCAAATTCAAATTTCAAAAGTTACATGATATAATTCATAACAAATTTTACAACATTAAACTTTATAACCCAAATTTTTACTACAAACTTTAGTAACTAATTTATACAAAAAAATTACAAATAAACTTTATAACAAATTTACACTACAAACTTTATAACAAATTTATACAATAGTCCTTATAACAAATTTCTGGCAAAAAACGCGGCAGCGACGGAAGCTTCATTTTCCGGGGAGAAAGCGATGAAGGTGGTTGTAACAAAAAAATTTACATAAATTATTTCACATTTTTTACATAAAAACAGCTTTTATATCTAAAAGAAATACCTACGAAATTCCAAATATTTTGAAAATTTTATCATAGCTTTATATAATATTGGAGAGTTACCAAAAAATAAAAAATATATATTTTTGACGAATTTTGTTATTTTTTATAAAATAAAACGAAACATGAATAAATACTTGAAATAAATATAGATCTAACCAAAACCGGCAAGTAAAGTAAGGGCAACAGATTTTTGGCGAGTCCACCGACGGCAGTAATTATTCCGGCGAGTCATTAAAAACAAATCAAAACAATATTACAAGTTCACAAATAAACTTATAAAGAATTTTCACACCAATAATACAAAAGCAAATTAAACATAAATAAATACACAACTTTTTCTGGCAAGTCCTGCGGAATAAAAACCAACATATTTGGCGAGATTTGCGAACACCTACAAAAACCTATAGATCTACTTAAAAATTATAGATCTGTATAAAACATTGAAAAAAAAACCTTCAAGATATATTACAAAAAACCCTCAAACCTTGCCAAATCATATAGATCTATTATAATATAAAACAATACCTCAAAAAAATTAGCTACGGTGGGCCGGCGGCGACAGCCGGCGGTGGTGGGGCGACAGCCGGCGGTGGTTAGAGAGAAACTGATTTTTGGTTTAGAGAGAGAGAGGAGTGTAGTGTTGTGTGTGTTTTAGAGAGATAATGAATTGTGTGAATGGGATATGTGTGTCTTTTGTTCTTTTATAAAGATTTTGTGTCAATCAATTAGTATGCATTCCTTTTTTAAGTTTTGACTGCGATTAAGTTTTGACTGCTATTAAGTTTTTCCTAAAATAGATTAAGTTTTTCACTTTTCAGTTTTCAAGAATTGAGGCTAAATGCTTTATAATGCAGTATAGATTAGTAAATAATGGGTTCATGATTAGAGCATCTATTATTTTGATTAAAACATCATGCAGTACATTATGGTATACACCTTAATCTGTTTTGTGAGATTAAAGCATCATAAATTGATTTAAGGCATATATTTGTTTCATGAAATAGCATATTATTTTTTTTATTTTTTCCAGTGTTCTAAAAGGCGCGCCTTTGTGGCGCCAAGGCGTCGCTAAGGCGTGAGGCGTGACCTCCACATTACGAAATAGACCAAGGCGTCGACTTTAGGTGTGGCGTAAGATAAGGCGCGATAAGGCGTGAGGCGTAGGTAGCCTTTTAGATTCAACTTACACCCTCTTCTTCCTCCCCCCCCCCCTACCTCAGATAAAACAAATTTTTTTCCCAGAATGAAGATATTCATGTGAGGATAGTTTCTTAACTTTATTCATATGTACAAAGATTTATGTAAACTTATATATATATGAAATATGATATAAATATATAAATATTTTCATATTTTGGGGTGCCTTAAGCCACGCTTTAAAAACGCAAAGGCTACGCCTTGGCCGCTAAGGCGTGAGGCTTGGTCATGCCGCTACGTCACGCCTCACATTATTTATAATCTTGATCTTATTATATGATTGAGATTGAGAATTTTACTTTTTTGTAAAACCTTCAACAAAACCGAAGAAGCTTGTAGCGGATAACTCGCGATTTGTATGTTGACCTAGACACACACCACATCCTGTTGTATCATGACAAAAAAACAAACACATTACTCATGGAGTTGTTTTATTAGCAACTTTCGTTATTAAGAACAGAAAAAGAGAAATGAATGATACTATGACCCCTCCCCTCACCACTTTATTGTAGAGATGAGGGGGTAGAAAACCTATATCTGAATGGGTGAATCTGTCTGCTACTACAAAGGAGAGAAAGAAACTTTCGACTATTAAATGCCCTAGACTAAAGACATCGTTTGACATCTCTGCTATATATAGAGTATATAACCGACCTATATATTCCCTAGTTGGGCTAAATTAGGCTAAACTTACACAATGACCCTCTAACTTAATTTTTATAACTAATTTGGATACTAAGATTTAATTCCACTTTATACATATTAGCCAATACGATTATCTCAACAAATTCACCTATGCTGAACTTTAGCAACAGGGATATCCTTTGACAAGGCACCTGTAGCTATACCACGCTACTTTCTTTTAGGCTAGAATTCCAGACTCTATTGCGAGTCTTTAGCCAAATAGCCTCCTTTGCAAGCCTCCGTAAGTGTTCATCATACCCCGCTTCAGTTGGAGACTAAGCCCATCATGTGCTGCATCATAGCTTCTCGCTTCCTCCACATACTTGTTATCATCAACCCGTAGCTTGTGATGATCTACCCATGGCACTTGATCTATCTTCCTATGGTGTAGTCAAAATCCACAAAAACCTGTACGTTTGTCTATAATCCAAAATCAAACTTATCCAACATACCCACATCTGCCGATGCTATGTCAAGTCTCGTGCAGACCATCTGATACTCCTGGCTTCCAACCGCATATATACATGACCACTTACCATTCTTTTCACATCAAGGACTTGATAGACTTACCCTCAACAAACAGTATAGAGTGTCCTTCCAACAAAGTCTGTACCAACTTCCTGTGTAACTGGACTGTGTCACCCAGAGAGTATTCCACTCTGACCCTGACGATCTCCATACCATGTACATTCCATTTGCTCTATCCAGCAAACCCTTGGTAGGCCAGATCTCAGTCCTTGGCATTCCGCAAGAACAACCATATCATTATATAAGAAATAAATATATGAAATTACCTGGTGGTATACACCCAGTCATAGACATCGCTGTACATCATGCATTCTTAACCATTGTAAGCACATAAACATCTGACCGAGCTTCAAATCATTCTTTCAATCCAGCCTTCCACTTGGAAATCACCTCACAAGCAACTGTATTATTGAAAGTCAATGACTCATGTGCATAAATCTTCTCCGCTTCAGCAACTGCAAAAGCAGCCTCATTATTGTCTTCTCTATAGCTGATAGTGTATGTGTTGAGTTTGCTCCCCCATATCACGTGATATATATGATTAGTATATCATATTATTGTGTTTTTACTTCATGTGAACAGCTACATGATCGACATTCCCATGAGGTTCCACCTCAAATGTATGATCCTCCTGCGGTTCCACCTTAAACTCAACTCCTTGTAACACCTGCACTGAACCCGTACCTACACCAGAACCAATGAAAGTTTTCTTGTATTCCCCACTTTCATTGAAACCCATATTACTGTAAAGCACTACCTTTGAAGTAACGTCATCAAACCTCCAAAGCTTTATTACCCACTATACCTTTACGGTATCCCAGGAATATGCACTTGACCTTAACCGATTCAAGCATCCCTTGCTTAATACTAGCAAGCCAACAAAAAAACCCTAACATATCTATAGGCGTCTTAAATCCAATCGCTGATGATGGTGACCTTGTTTACTAGATATGTAGACATGGTTGTATCCTCTGCCCAAAGAACCTTGGACATACCAGACTGAATCAGAAAACAATGTACCTTAGCCAAGAGTGTCACATTCATCTCATAACCAACCCATTTCTGCTGTATCACTACAACACCCAAATGTTTGGTGACCCCACTCTTCGTACATTGTTGTGTAGACCTCTGATTACAAAAATCAAGAAACATTACCCGTCTTGATCTTCCACCCAGATATTCTCCTAACTGCTTCCTACCCTTTAATGTCTTCCTGGTCACTGCCTGACCGTCCAGGGTATATACGCAATTAGCTCTTCTTGTTCCTGATAGTACCACCAGTGAACCCTTTATAACCTTGATCTTGACTGACTGCATCTTCACGATAAAACCCTCTTTTTTAAGAATGCCCAGCGATATCAAGTTTCGTCTTAATTCCGAAACATACCTGACGTTGTCCAACACGAAACTTGACCCATCCCTCATCTGTATTTGAACCTTACCTGTCCTCTGTATACGCATTCCCTGCCATCACCAAGCAGTATTTTACCACCCTCATACTCTTCAAAATCAACCAATTAATCTCTCATGTATGTTATATGGTATGAGCCCCCTGAATCCATGATCCAGTCCAATATTTCTTCAACACTCATAGCCATAACATCAACACTGTCATACCCATCAGCTCCATAACCAGATTCCTGATCTTCAATCCTGACAAAACCTTGAGATTTCTTGTGATTATACCTGGGACAATCCTTCTTTAATGCTCCTCAGACTGAATATATAACACCTGCAGTCTTTGCTTCTTTCCTATGGACGTTGACCAAACACTATCGATATCATGCCTTTATATCCTTTCCGACCAGTCTCCCCCTCCATAAACCCTTCAACACCATCACCCTTTTTGCTTCTGTCATCTTCTAAAGTTCTCTAAAATTAAGTGTCACGAGCACGTCTTCTAGCTTCAAAGTATCCCGACGATATAGCAAAGTCTCCACGAAATTATCGTAAGATGATGGTAAAGATGTGAGTAATAATAATAATGCCTTATCCTCATCCGATATAGCAGTATCTATAGCCGTTAAGTTACCTACCAGCTCTCGTTTTTTGCGGAAACTCATCAATATGTTCAGACTGACTCTTACCTGGATGCATTTGAAAAGTATATAACTTCTTCTTCAAGTACAAACGATTAGCTAAAGACTTTGTCATGTATAAAGTCTCTAACTTTTTCCAAATCCCCGCTGCAATCGTCTCCTTGGTGATCTCCCGTAGGACCTGATCAAATAATTCAAAAAAAAAAAAACCCCACAAGAATCAATGCGCTGTAAGCTTTTTTCTGAATGACATTATCGTATGCCGCTATTGTGGCTGCAGGTAATATCCAATGTGCGGCTAATCCTCGATGTTCATCAAAGCCTTCTCCTTACTGTCAATAGAGCGAAGTATTCTTCCATGAAAATTTCTAAGTCAAACTTGGTCCCCGTCATCTTTGTCCAAACCCTTTGTTTATTCTGATAACCTTGTGATAAAAACCTCACACCACCTAACTAAACAAAGTACCCGTGTGTAACACCCTTGTCAACTTTATATGCTAAACCCGTAACTAAGCAAACACGACTAAGAAATATTTAGACACTTCAAACACCTTGGTCAAATTAACCTTCAAAGCAAGTAACTTCTTGTTAAATCGTCTTTATCCTTTTTTATAAAAACTATAAGCCTTTGAAATCAAGAACTAAAAGAAACCTTTGAATAAAATAATCCTTTTTATCCCATTAGGACTTTTTCCTGCCAATGAATAACAAAAGGGAACCGTTTTACCCAAACAATACTTTGAACCTTTTTACTCGGTCTTCAAATCGAAAACCTAGGCAACCCGAAATACGTTAACCTGTTGATCGTTGTAAGAACGAAAATACAACAACCCTTAAGCTTCAAGACTTCCCTTTAGTCGAACCTTGTGCCTTACTTTCTTTTGTCGTTAACCATGAAACCCAACAGAATCGCTCTTCAAGAACTATCAAACATATAAGTTTTCTTTTGTGTTCACTGGAAACACAAGTTGATCCGAATTCGCTTCTTTTTCAACGAAAAAACCCATCAGAAAACCTTCATGTCGTGACACGGTGTGGTGCGTTAACAAAAGCTCCTGACACCTTTCGAAGCTCCATAATCCAAAACCTCAAAGACCCTTGTGTCGACTTACGTTTTTAATAATCCCTCCAAAACCCAAGCTTAACCTGTTGTTGTCGTTGATCCTGGTAGCCCAAACAGAAAACCAACCTTCTGCTCCTATATAGAAACGATCACCAATCGAACCTAGCCTTCCAAGAACGTCGAACCTGGCTTCGATACCACTTGTTGTAAAACCCTACAACCAACGCGAAGAAGCTAGTTGTGGATAACTCGATTTGATGATGACTCGAACACACACAACCTTGTTGTATCATGACAGAAAACAAAACACATAACACGAGATGTTCTCAACTATCGTTTATTAAGAACAAGGAAAAGAATGAACGATACAATGATCCCTCCCCCCTTACCTCTTTATTGTAGAGATGAGGGGGGGGAAGAAAACCAACTCTTAAAGGAGTTGTAACTGCCTGCTGCTACAAAGGAGAGAAAGAAAAATCACTATTGAATGACCTAGACTAAAGGACATCGTTTGAACATCCTCTGTATATATAGACGTATATAACGACCTATATATTCTCATAGTTTGGCTAAACTACTACACAATGACCTAGACTTAATAGTTATAAACTAATACTGGATACTAAAATATAACATATTTTTTCTCGAAAATGGTTAAAAAATTATAACTAAATGAATTTTGGGTTAATTGCCTAAAAATGTATAATACTTGTCACTTTTTGTCATTGTATGTAGACAACTATTTTTTTTGCCATTGTGTCGCTCAACTTTTGAATTCGTGCTATTGTGTGTATTCTGCGACTATTTCTGCATGTAAAATGACAATTTTACCCTTCAAAATTTGAAAAAAGTAAGGGTAAAATCGTTCACAAATACACACAATAGCACAAATTTAAATGTTGAACGATCACAATAACAAAAAATAGTTGTCCTACATTATAATGACACATAATGACAAGTATTTACCAGTTTTAGGCATTAACCCAAATTCATTTAGTTATAATTTTTTTAACATTTTTCGAGAAAAATTTTGTTATATGTAGTATCCTTATATAGTTTATAAATAGTAAGTCTGGGGGGTCATTGTGTTGTTAGCCAAACTAGAGAATATATAGGTCGGTTATATACTCTATATATACAGAGGATGTCAAACGATGTCTTTAGTCTAGGTCATTCAAGAGTCGATTTTTCTTTCTCTCCTTTGTAGCAGCAGACAGTTTCAAACTCATTAAGATGTATGGTTTTCTTCCCCCCCCTCATCTCTACATAAAGAAGTAGGGGGAGGGATCCCAATTTTTGGTATCGTTCATTCTTTTCCTTGTTCTTAATAAACAATAGTTGAGAGCATCTCGTGTGTATGTGTTTGTTTTCTGTCATGGTACAACAGGTTGTGTGTGTGTCGAGGTCATCATCAAATCGAGTTATCCGCTACTAGCTTCTTCGGTTTGTTGTAGGGTTTAAACACGTGCGTTCGGAGGCATGGTTGGGACGTTCTTGGAGGCTAGGTTCGATTGGTGATCGTTTCTTAGATAGGAGCAGAAGGTTGGTTTTCTGTTGGGCTACAGGCGATCAACGACAACAACAGGTTTTAGCTTGGGTTTTGGAGGGTTATTACAAAACGTAAGTCGACACAAGGTTTTCTTGAGGTTTTGGATTATGGAGCTTACGAAAGGTGTCAGGAGCTTTTGGTTACTCGCACCCACGGAGTCACGACATTGAAGGTTTTCTTGATGGGTTTCGTTTGAAAAGAAGGCGAATTCGGATCAACTTTGGTGTTTCCAGTGAACACAAAAGAAAAACTTATATGTTGATTGTTTCTTGAAAGAGCAAGATTTCTGTTTGGGTTTAAGGTTAACGACAAAGAAAGTTAAGCGCAAGGTTCGACTCTAAAAGGGAATTCTTGAACGCTTATAGGTTTGTTGTTTTTCGTATTACAAAGGATCAACAGGTTAACGTTTTTCGGGTTGCCTGGTTTTGATTTGAAGACCGAGGTAAAAAGGTCAAAGTATTATTTGGATAAAACGGTTTCCTTTTGTTATTCATTGGCAGGAAAAAGTCCTATGGGATAAAAGGATTATTTTATTCAAAGGTTACTTTTTAGTTCTTGATTTAAAAGGCTATGTGTTTTTTATAAAAAAGGATAAGACGATTTTTAATAAGGAAAGTTACTTGCTTTGAAGGTTAATTTGACAAAGTGTTTTGACGTGTCAAATTTTTCTTGTCGTGTTCTTAGTTACGGATTTAGGCATTATAAAAGTCGACAAGGGTGTTAACTACGGGTACTTTGGTTAGTTCGGTGTTGTGAGGTTCATATCCAAGGTTTTCAGAAGAAAACAAAGGGTTTGGACAAGATGACGGGGACAAGTTTAACATGAAAAATTTTCAATGGAAGAATGATTTCGCTCTTATACAGGTAAGGATGACAGGCTTTGTTGGAACATCGATGGATCTAGCCGCAAGCAATGAGTAGTTACCTGCAACCACAATAAGCGGCATCCGATAATGTCACTCAGGAAAAAAGCTCTACAGCGCATTGATCTTCAGTGTTTGGATGTGGGAATATGGGAGTATCACCAAGGAGACGATTGCAGCTGGGATTTAGGAAAAGTTAGAGATTTTATACATAAACAAAGTCTTTAGCTAATCGGTTTTGTACTTAAGAAAAAAGTTATAACTTTTCAAAATGCTATCCAGGTTAAGAGTCAATATGAAAATATTGATGAGTTTCGCAAGCTGGTAGGTTACTTAACTGTTAGATACTGCTATTAATCGGATAGGATAATAGGCATTATTATTATTACTCACATCTTTCCATCATCTTACGATCAATTCCGTTCAGACTTTGCTATATCTCGAGATACTTTGAAGCTAGAAGACGTGCTCGCGACACTTAATTTTAGGGAACTTCTAGAATGTGGACAGAAAGCAAAGGGTGATGGTGGTGAAGGGTTGTATGTGAGGGGGAGATCTGGTCGGAAGAGTTATAAAGCTTGGATATAGCTAGTGGGTGTGTCAAAGTCATAGGAAGAAGCAACAGACTCAAGGGTTTATTATGTCAGTACTGAGGAGCATTTAATGAGGGATTGTCCCAGGTATAATCAAAGAAATCTCAAGATTTTGTCAGGTTTGGAGATCTGAATCTGGTTATGGAGCTGATGGGTGATTTGACAGTGTTATGTTATGGCTTATGGTGTTGAAGAACTATTGGACTGAGATCATGGATTCAGGGGGCTCATACCATATAACATACATGAGAGATTACTTGGTTGATTTTGAGACGTATGACGGTGGTAATATACTGCTTGGTGATGGCAGGGAAATGCGTAACAGAGGACTGGTAAGGTTCAAATACGATGAGAGATGGGTCAGTTTCGTGTTGGACAACGTCAGGTATGTTCCAGGATTAAGACGAAACTTGATATCGCTGGGCACTCTTGAAAAAGAGGGTTTTACCGTGAAGATGCAGTCAGGCAAGATCAAGGTTATAAAGGGTTCGCTGGTGGTACTATCAGGAACTAGAAGAGCTAATTGCGTATATACCCTAGACGGTCAGGATGTGAAATCTGTGACCAGGAAAAGACATTATAAGGGTAGGAAGCAGTTAGGAAGAATATCTGGGTGGAAGTTCAAGCGGGTAATGTTTTTTTATTTTTGTAAAAAATCAGAGGTTTCACAAACAAAAGTACGAAGAGTGGGAGTCACCAAACATTTTGGGTGTTCTAGTGACGACAGGACTGAATGGGTTGGTTAAGGAGATAAATGTGACACTCTTGGCTAAGGTTCGTTTGTTTTCTGATTCCAGTTAGTTTGTCAGATTCTTTGGGGCAATGGGATACTACCATGTATACATATCTTAGTGAACAAGGTCACATCATTAGCTGGATTTCGATTAGACGATATTAGATATGTATAGAGTTTTTTAAGGTGCTTGCTAGTATTAAGCAAGGGATGCTTGAACCGGTTAAAGTCAAGTGCATATTCCTGGGATACCGTAAAATTATAGTGGGTAATAAAGCTTTGGAGGTTAGATGACGTTACTTCAAAGGTAGTGCTTTACAGGAATATGGGTTTCAATGAAAGTGGGGAATACAAGAAAACTTTCATTGGTTTTGGTGTAGGTACGGGTTCAGTACAGGTGTTACAAGGAGTTGAGTTTAAGGTGGAACCGCGGGAGGATCATACATTTGAGGTGGAACCTCATGGGAATGTCGATCATGTAGCTGGTTCACAGGAAGTAAAAACTCAAGATTTGATATACTATCATTTATCCACGTGATTAGGGAGCAATACTAAACCATAAACTATTCAGCTATAGAGTTAGGCAGTACTGAAGCTTGCTTTTGCAGTTGCTGAAGCGGAGAAGATTTATGCACATGAGTCATTGACTTTCAATAATACAGTTGCTTGTGAGGTGATTTCCAAGTGGAAGGCTGGATTGAAAGATGATATGGATGCTCGGTCAGATGTGTATGTGCTTAGCAATGGTTGCAAGAAGTGCAGTGATGACAGCGATGTCTATTACTGGGTGTATACACCTGGTATTGTTCATATATTTATTTCTTTAATATAGATGATATAGGTATGTTCTTGCGGATTGCAGCTGAGTCTGGGTACAAGGGTTTGCTGGATAAAGCAAAGGGAAATGTACTTGGTATGGAGATCGTCAGGGATCAGAGTGGTAATACTCTGAGGGTGTCACAGTCCAGGTTTTACAACAGGAAGTTGGTACAGACTTTGTTGGAGGGACACTCTATACTGTTGTTGGAGGGTAGTCTATCAAGGGGTTATTGTGTGATGTGGAAAAGAATGGTAAGTGGTCATGTATATATGCGGTTGGAAGCCAGGAGTATCAGATGGTCTGCACGAGACTTGACATAGCATCGGCAGATGTGAGTATGTTAGATAAGTTTGATTGTGGATTATAAACAAACGTACAGGTTTTTGTGGATTTTGACTACACCATGGGAAGATCGATCAATGTCATGGGTAGATCAATCACAAGGTACGGGTTGATGATACAAGGATGTGCAGGAAGCTGAGAAGCTATGATGAGCAATGATGGTTTGTCTCCAACTGAAGCGGGGTATATGACACTTACGGAGGCTGCAAAGGAGGCTATTTGGCTAAAGGGACTCGCAATAGAGTCAGGATTCGAGCTAAAGATAGTAGCGGGTATTGCTACAGGTGCCTTGTCAAAGGCTATCCCTGGTCTGAGGTTCCAGCATAGGTTGAATTTGTGAGTATCAGTATACGCTAATATGGTATTAAGGTGGGGAAATTTTAATAATTTAGTATCCATATAGTTTATATATATTAAGTTCTAGAGGGTCATTGTATAAGTTTGCCTAAGTTTTGCAACAATCTAGGGAATTTGTAGGGTCGGTTATTATACTCTATTTATACAGCAGGATGTCAAACGATGGTTCTGTAGTCTAGGGCATTTAATAGCTCCGAAGTTTCTTCTCTACTTTGTAAGTAGCAGACAGGTTCAACTCCATTTAGAGTTGGTTTTCTTCCCCCCTCATCTCTACAATAAAGAGGTGAGGGGGAGGGGTCTTTGTATAGTATCATTCTTTTCATTGTTCTTAATAAACGATAGTTGAGAGCATCTCATGTGTATGTGTTTGTTTTCTGTCATGGTACAACAGGTTGTGTGCCTGTCGAGGTCATCATCAAATCGAGTTATCCGCTACTAGCTTCTTCGGTTTGTTGTAGGTTTTACAAAAAAGTAAATTCTCATTTCAATCATATATTAGATCAAGATCTATAATTAATGTGAGGCTTGACGTGCAGACGGCATGACCAAGGCCTCACGCTTAGGCGGCCAAGGAGTAGCCTTTGCGTTTTTAAAGCGTGGCTTAAGGCGGCTCAAAATATGAACATATTTATATATTTATATCATATTTCATATATATTAAGTTTACATAAATCTATTTGTACATAGGATAGTTAAGAAAAAAATATCCTTCACATGTTAATATTCTTTCATTTGGGAAAAGAAATTTTTTTATCGGGAGTTGAATTTAAAAGGTACCTACGCTCACGCCTTATCGGCTGCTCTTATCTTACGACCACACCTAAAGTCGTACGCCCCCCTGGTCATTTCGTAATGTGGAGTCACGCCTCACGCCTTTAGCGACGCCTTGGCGCACAATGGCGCGCTTTTAGAACACTGATTAATATGCTATTTCATGAAACAAATATATGCCTTAAATCAATTTTATGATGCTTTAATCTCACCAAAAACGATTAAGGTGTATACCATAATTGTTATGCATGATGTTTTAAATCAAAAATATAGATTGCTCTAATCATGAACCCCATTATTTACTAATCTATACTGCTTTATAAAGCATTTAGCCTCAATTCTGACAAACTGAAAGTGATTAAACTTAATCTTATTTTAGGAAAACTTAATAGGCAGTAAACATTAATGTAGTCAAAAACTTAAAAAAAAGGAATGTTACTTATGATTGACACAAAATCTTTATAAAGAACAAAAGACACACATATCTCATTCTCATACAATTCATTTATCTCTCTCTAAAACACACACACAACACTACACTCCTCTCTCTCTCTCTAAATCCAAAAATCAGTTTCTCTCTAACCACCGCCGGCTGTCGCCCCACCACCGCCGGCTCCGCCGCCCGCCCACCGTAGCTAATTTTTTTGAGGTATTGTTTTATATTATAATAGATCTATATGATTTGGCAAGGTTTGAGGGTTTTTTGTTATATATCTTGATGGTTCTATGTTGATCAATGTTTTTATTAGATATATTTAATTTTATAAGTATGATCTATAGGTTTTGTAGGTGTTGCAAATCTCGCTGGAATATGTTGGTTTTATTCCGCAGGACTCGCCGGAAAAGTTTGTGTATTTATTTATGTTAATTTGCTTTTGTATTTTGGTGTGTAAATTCTTTATAAGCACTTATTTGTGAACTTGTAATATTGTTTTGATTTGTTTTTAATGACTCGCCGGAATAATTACTGCCGTCGGTGGACTCGCCGAAAAATCTGTTGCCCTTACTTTACTTGCCGGTTTTGGTTAGATCTATATTTATTTCAAGTATTTATTCATGTTTCGTTTTTATTTTATAAAAAATAACAAAATTCGTCAAAAATATATATTTTTTATTTTTTGGTAACTCTCCAATATTATATAAAGCTAGGATAAAATTTTCAGAATATTTGGAATTTCGTAGGTATTTCTTTTAGATATAAAAGCTGTTTTTATGTAAAAAATGTGATATAATTTATGTAAATTTTTTTGTTACAACCACCTTCACCGCTTTCTCCCCGGAAAATGAAGCTTCCGTCGCTGCCGCGTTTTTTGCCAGAGAAATTTGTTATAAGGGAATATTGTATTAATTTTGTTATAAAGTTCTGTAGTGTTAAATTTGTTATAAAGTTTATTTCTGTAATTTTTGTATATATTTGTTTCTAAGTTTTAGTAATTGTAAATTTGTTATAAAGTTTATGTTGTAAATTTTGTTATGAATTATGTCATGTAACTTTTGAAATTTGAAATTTTTGAAAAATTTGAATTTCACCTGCAAACAAATATCTCACAAACATCATCATCATCTCTTTACAATATACTCGGCAATACACATTGATAAGTGAGACAAGTAATGAAAGTATTATGGCTGTAATGAATATTATCACATTGATAAGAAGTGAAAGTAAGGAAAGTAAGAAAGGTATGTGACCTTATTGAATATTCTATTCATTTTGAAGGATGTATTCATTCAACGTTATTGACGAGAACTTTTTCTAATTTATTTATGGAATGTATTTGAATACCTTAAAACAGACACGATGGAAAAGTTGTAACTTATAATACACACATACACACACGATGGAAAAGTCAAAACTTACAGTAATGTGTTTTCTATTTTTGGAATGACTTAATTCACTTGAATATTTCTTACACTATTTTCTAAAGTAATGGCAGTGAATTACATAATGGCAGGAGATGTTAAAAATCTTTTAAATGTGAAGTTCAAACTTTTCCCCAATGCCTATATAAACAACCCTAATATGTTTTCTAACGTTCTTTGATACATGTTAAGAATTTTTGTTTGAGTCGACTTATCGTATGTTACAGCCGTTTGGCAATTACATTTTGATATTTTCACGTTACACGAAAAACTTACAACAATCTCGCATATCGTTAATTATAGGCCGCTATGAATTTTCGTCGCTGTGTGGTTGTACTCGTCAGTCTCACTAACAAATTCCGCTAATCTTCAAAACTGATGCATTGGAATTACCTTATAACAGATTTAAACATTAATCATACATACAAATGTTATTAATTTATAAAAAAGATTTTTTTTTTTTTTTTAAACTATACACATATTATATACACAGATAGTTGCAACACTATTGCAATAATCTATTACAGATGTCGTGGACATTTTTTAGACGCTTAATTTATTCATACAATCAGATGTTATTTCCATGAACAACATTTGCCTTAAATTAATTCATTGATGCTTTAATCTCAAAACAGTTGCTTAAATCTTTTTTTAACATAAATAGATTATGCCTATTTTTTTAAACTGATGCTATAATAGTTAAAACATGTTTACAAAAACTGCACACCAAATGTTTGATAAAATGTCTTAATGATATTTTTCTAACCGTGATTCTCTAATTTTACATTATGATGCCCTAATAGATATTTTGTGAATAGATGCCCTAATTAATTTAGGCAAGAGAATTTTAGATTTTGATGAAAACACTCGCCAAGACAATTATATCGACTTCATTTTTGTTGATACTGTAAGTATCACCACGCCAATATTAGCCCTTTTTGGCCGATTGGTAAGGTTACAATGTTAAGTTTTGCATGTATATAGTGTTTTATACCTTTTGTATGTTTCTGGTTGTTTACAATGTTTCGTGTGGACTAATTGTGAAACTGATCAGCGGGTAATAAGGTGCTAGGAGTTTTTCTTGTCGACGGGTCAATTATACGAAGTTGATTTTTTTATCACTTTGTATGGTTCTAGTTGATGACGACTAGGCAGATTACTTTGGAAATGGTTTCAGAAAGGGTAAGAGTAGAGTGTATTGGGTTCGCTGGTTGTTGTTGATGATGATATTTTAGGTGCAACTGTTAGTAATGAAATTAAATTTAATCGTAAGCTTGGTATGATCGACGATTCTATGTATGGTTTCATGATGTATCTAGATGGTCCTGATTTGTAAAAGATGCGAGCATCACACAATTTTTTTTTTTTTTTTTTATTTTTTTTATAAACTTTTGGGTTTTTTTTTTTGGGCCACGATTTGAAAAATTACATATCAAGGTAAATCTTAATTAATAGTTATATTCTTTGTAATCCGTGATAACTGGTAGAGATTATTTTACTTTATGTCTGAAATTCATTCATTTGACTTAAATTGCATCATACAGATGACACTTAGTTCATCAATAGCATTGCAGTAAAGTTGTGTCATATTTTATTCATGTTTTCCTTTTATGTTGTAATATGCCGTATTTACGGATGTTTCTACACATGCATATAGTTTATGATTTTGTATGTAGGATCCCGATTTAACACTTCACTTTCACATATAAACATACACGAATCAAAACTAGAAAGAAGAAAGAGAGTGAGTTGTTTAGAGAGAGAAAGAGGAGAGAGAATGAGAGAGAAAATGAAAAGATATTTTGAAATGAAACAACTTATACAACTAGCTTTTTTCTATGTAAGAAAAGCTTTATACCCCGTTCGCGTTTAAATGGACCGCGCGGGATATACTCTAACTTAGACCCGGTGCTGGGTTTTGCTTGGATTAAACCCGGTAACATATTCAATTTTAGATTCACTATCGGGCCGATTCCGATATTATACTATTACAACATTAACTAATAAAGACCGAAGCTCCATCGTAGAGTAACCGAACTTCCTTGTTCGACTCAATAAATTGAGGCTAACTATCTCCCGAAGTGAGGTCTTGAACACTTGGAACGAGTTCCTTATTGACTCTATGAAATTGCGGCTAACAATCTCCCCCGAAGTGAGTTCATTGATGACTCTCTTCATGGATCAGTGAGATTGCTTTTGTAGTTTAAGCTCGGAGTGTTTCTTGGTCTTTGTCTTCGTTATTTGTTGTAGCTGTTCTTCTGCTTTGCGATCTTGACTTTGAGCCTTTGTCATTGTCTATCGTTCTTTGCCATCTTACGATCTTGTGTCTTTGGACCAACATGCTCATACTTTTCATTATCTTGAAAGCTTTAAAATCAGTGTTAGCGGAAGTCTTTGTCTTTCATCTTGAGTTTCTAGATACGTATGTCTTCGTAGGATTGATGATTTGAATGGGATTGAGGGTGCCGTTACCACCGTTTGACCTGCAAGGATTACGTTAGTGATAAACTGATGAAAATTGAGTTGAAAATCAATCGACGTTGTCATCTCGTTTAAGAGTTTTTTGTAGACATCGAGAGTGTCCTTGTTTTTATTTAAAATTCATCAACGTCAATTCATTTACTGGACAATTCGATATCCATGCTGTCACAAGTTTGATTCATATAGAATTCACATGTCACTACCGCAGTGCTGTTTGATGATGAATGGAAGGTTTCCATTCGTCTTGTGAATACTAATGAGTATAACTCTGAGGTTCTGGCAAATATTCACATTGATATTGCGTTGGACTCTTGATTCAGCTTGTGACTGGATGATGTACAACAAGTGTTTGAATTGGAATGTGTCCTAACGTGATTTGATTGATCTCTTTGCTCTAGACTCGATTTGTGCATTTTTGGTTTTAGTACGGAGGCTGGAGCGGTTTGCACCTATTCAATATCAACAATCTCGGAGTGAGATGTCATAGATAACGTGTGTATCTCTTCTATGTGACAAATTGGAGACAAAGTTTCGTTGGAGAGAAACTCCGAATGGTTTGGGTAAGGGCTTGTGCATCGCATAACTGGTCCTATGATGTCGTTTTCAATGTCAGCAATCACTTGTGTGATTCTGACAGCATATGTATTGACCCTGGTTTCTGCCTTAAGTTGTGTGGAGGATTTCTTTCTTATAGACCCTTTATCCATACATTTCTTTTTTCATTTGTCTTCAAGCCTTCAATGCCATACCAAAGACGTCATTATAACCCTTGTTGTGTTTGTTCCTTGTGTCTAACCTCATCTTTTGCCGCATTATATTCCCATATACATTCATCTCCAATCATACCTAAGGACTGCTATTTCTAACTTTGAATTATCCTTGGGTAGATCCTCCGGTTCTGGTTGGATCATAGGATTTGTTTTCCTAACCTAACCTCCTTAATTTGTTCTTCAGAATCTGTCGTGAAATTAGATGTTGTTGGGTTATAAGATCGAACATAAACCTTTTCTTCAGCACATTGAGTCGAATCGTTATATTTTAATTACTTTTTCCCTTATTTTAATAATAAAACCCATAGTTTTTGATATACCTTGTGATTAAAATATGTCTTGAAAAATCTGTAGGAGAAAATATGGTTAGCATGAATGGTTTGTAACATTTTGATAATGTTTTGAATACATAATAATGGTCGTTGATGATGTATTCAAGAACATTAAAACTTTGTTTTTCGAAAAACTCCCCCTCTAATAATCAGGACAATTGAGAAATGTTGTTTTTCTTTAAAACAGTGTGAGGGATGGATGTGTTGAACACACATTTTGAAAGATTATGAATTTTCGTTCATCGAGAAATTCTTGAAAAATTGTGTTCAACTTTTGAAAAACCAGAGTTAGAGGATTTCTCTTCTTAACGTAGGGGTATAAGCGCATTGAAACGTACACTATCCTTTTTCTTGAGCTAAAGAAATTGAATGTCTTTTAAGAACAGCTCAAGACCGAGAAACGTTAATTTTCGTTTGTGAGGATAAGTTATAAACCTTCCTTTATTTGAAGTCCGGGTTATGTACTGACATTTGCACATAAGCCATCTTGTAAAAATTAGAAATGACATGTTTTGAAACTATTTGCAACTTCGCTGAACTTCTTTTCACACCCTGTGTCAATGTTAAGTCGACATTCTAAGCACGTAAATGTATACGATTCCAAGAGACATGTCGAGAAGATTCTTTTTGGAAATTTTCTGATTTTCTGATTTTGTATTTTGCTTTTCTCAAAAATATGTACATGGTGATGTTTGATGATGATATCAAGCAGACTCATTTGTCAGAACCTCCAGTTCAGCTGGAGTCAAACATCTCATACCAATCCTTCTGACAAGATACTTAAACCGATCCTCAGGAAGGGCTTTCATAAACATGTCAGCTAATTGGTATTCAGTTTTGACAAAGTATGATTCAATTATAATATTTTCAACCTGTTCCTTTATGAAATGATATCGAGTAGGTTGTGCTTTGTCCGTGAGTGTTTGTACGGGTTGCATGAGGATGCTCATGGCTGACTGAGAGTCGCAATACAACGGTATTTTGTTGTAGTTAAAGCCATAATCTTGAAGCTGTGTCCTCATCCACATTACTTGAGCACAACTTGCAGATAACGCCACGTACTCTTGCCTCTTGCCTAAAGGACAGTGCAGTGCCGATTTTCTGTTCTTTGACTATCCAGGCTTACAGTTTATCACCAAGGAACTGTATCCCTCCAGAAGTGCTTTTCCGAGTATCAAGGCATCCGGCATGATCAGCGTCTGAAAATGTTGTAGTTCAAAGCCATAATCCTGTGGATACCAGAGTCCACATGTTAATGGTTACCCTTTAGGTATCTAAAGATTCTTTTAACCTCCTTGAGGTGCTTTTGAGTTGGTCGTGCTTGATAACGTGCACAATGCTATACTGGCTTGCACTAAGTCTGGTCTACTAGATGTCAAGTACATGAGTGACCCGATTTTACTACGATAATCAGATTGGTCTACGGGTTCTCCACTCAAATCTACATCTAGTTTGGGTTTAGTAGCCAATGGTGTACCAATGGAGTGACAATTGTCCATATTATGCTTTTTCAGAATTTCTAAAGCGTACTTGGCTGATTGGAGAAAAATACCTTTGGGACTGGTGGATCTGAAGTCCTAAAAAGAACTTCATCTCCCCCATTAAGGACATTTCAAATCTACTGTGCATTAACTTTTCAAATCTTTTTGAATATTTAGGGTTTGTAGACCCAAAAATTATGTCATCAACGTAAATCTGCACAAGTAGAATATCATCCCTGTATTTTATCTTGAATAAAGTTGGGTCAATTTGTACCTTTAGTAAAGCTTGGACATCAGAAAGTTTGATAGTTCATCGTACCAGGCTCTTGGAGCTTGCTTTAATCCATACAAAGCTTTCCTCAGAAGGTAGACTTTTTCTGGATGATCTGGATCAACGAACCCTTCTGGCTGAGCAACATAAACCTCCTCCTTCAGTGGACCATTAAGAAATGCCGTTTTCACGTCCATCTGATAGATTGGAAAAGACTTGTGTGCTGCGTAGGCAACGAAAATCCGAACTGCTTCCAAGCGAGCAACTGGTGCAAATGATTCTTCAAAATCAACACCTAAATATTCAAGATTTGAAAAAGTTAATTGCTCAGTAGATTTGAAATGTCCTTAATGGGGGAGATGAAATTCTTTTTAGGACTTCAGATCCACCAGTCCCCAAAGGGTATTTTTATCAATCAGGCCAAGTACGCTTTAGAAATTCTGAAAAAGCATAATATGGACAATTGTCACTCCATTGGTACACCATTGGCTACTAAACCCAAACTAGATGTAGATTTGAGTGGAGAACCCGTAGACCAATCTGATTATCGTAGTAAAATCGGGTCACTCATGTACTTGACATCTAGTAGACCAGACTTAGTGCAAGCAGTATGCTATTGTGCACGTTATCAAGCACGACCAACTCAAAAGCACCTCAAGGAGGTTAAAAGAATCTTTAAATACCTAAAGGGTACCATTAACATGGGACTCTGGTATCCAAAGTTTTATGGCTTTGAAACAACAAGCATTTTCAGACGCGTGATCATGCGATGCCTTGTACTCGGAAAAAGCACTTCTGAGGGTGACAGTTCCTTGGTGATAAACTTGTATGCTGGATGTTCAAAGAAACAGAACTGCACTGCAATGGTCTTTTAGCGAAGGCT
Organism: Tanacetum coccineum; assembly: GCA_026074375.1. Classification (NCBI taxonomy): domain Eukaryota; kingdom Viridiplantae; phylum Streptophyta; class Magnoliopsida; order Asterales; family Asteraceae; genus Tanacetum; species Tanacetum coccineum. Next base: position 136,886 of record BQNB010000745.1, read on the forward strand.
AGAGTTCGTGACGTTATCTGCAAAGTTGTGCTCAAGTAATGTGGATGAGGACCAAGCTTCAAAATTATGGCTTTAACTACAACAAACCGTTTGTATTGGCGACTCTCAGTCAGCCATGCATCTCATGCAACCCGTACAAAACTCGACGGGACAAAGCACATTCCATACTCGATATCATTTCTTTAAGGAACAGGTGAAAATGGTTTAATTGAATTATTATTTTTGTCCGAACTGAATACAAATTAGCTGGACAGTTTACGAAAGCCCTTCGTGAGGATCGGTTTAAGAATTTATTGTCAGAAGGATTGGTATGAGTGTTTGACTCCAGCTGAATGGGAGGTTTGAAAATGAGTCTGCTTGATATCATCATCAAACATCACCATGTACATATTTTTGAGAAAAGCAAAATACAAAATCAGAAAATCAGAAAATTTCCAAAAAGAATCTTCTCGACAATTCTCTTGGAATCGATAACATTTACGTGCTTAGAAATGTCGATTAACATTGACACGCGTGTGTAAATGAAGTTCGTGCGAGAGTTGCATATACTTTCAAAATCATGTCAGAATGAGAATGAGGAAGGTTAGAGAACATAACCTGTGAATCTTGAGCTTGGAATTTCCTTTTGTAGAATTGAGGGAAGGCATCCTTGATCAAACAAGGGTTCGTGATCCAATTTCCTTAAACCATAATCACATTGATCATCTGATTCCGCTTTTTTTGGTTGATGAGCCCATGGAAGAATTTGAAATTTTCATCCCCTTCTATATCCCATTTGACATGAGTTTTTTGAATAATATCCATTGAAGCAAACTTATCGATTTTTTCAATTTCTTGAAGAAGGATGAGGCGGTGATCATTGTCGGAAGGCATAGCGGATCCCTCATCAATCCTTTTCTCAATTGAATTAATTTCCTCAAGAGCCACGATTTTTCTGTTTCTTTCCAACGTCTTGATGTTGTTGCTCCATTGTTTGATCTTATCCTTGAGGCGGCGAAACTTTTCATGACATTTGAGATTAGAATCAAGCAATTCCCATTCCTCTTTAATGAGGTTATCAAAACTATCTCTCAGAAGCCATGAGTTATACAATTTGAACGGAGTGGGACCAAAATCAGTTTTGTCAATATGAAGAAGGATAGGGTTATGATCAGACCATAACCTATCGAGAGCAGTAATCCGAACATCTGGGAGCCGAATAGTCACATCTTCTGAAATAAGGAAGCGATCAAGTTTACTAAGCTTAGTACCTGCTTTATTCATCCAAGTAAAAGAGCGACCACCAATAGGAAGATCGACTAAACCTGTGGAATCAATGAAAGAGTTAAAATGATCAGCTTCAATACTATTCAAAGTAGTACCAAACCTTTCTTGTGCGTTTCTGACAGCATTCATGTCTCCAAACATAATATAGGAGCCATTATGGTGATGCATGAAGTCTGTGAGTCTATTCCATAAGGCAAGTTTAGAAACATGATCTTGTGGGCCGTAAATATTCACCATGAAACAGTCTCCCACTACATTCTTTCAATTCCGTTTGATAATAATAAACGAGTCGTCACACCAAATAAAATTCTTAGAGAACATATTGGGGTCCCATATATAAATAAGACCACCTGAGAGACCACGAGCTAATGTATATTAGAAAGACTATAACATGATTCATTCAATAAAACCCTCAAATACAAATGTACATAAATAAATTCAATCATCATTGACATAATAAGAAACAAAAGCATTATATAAATTATAAACTGATCCTGAAACATCTAAAAGTTAAAAAGGGTCAACAAGTATGAAAAAAAGAGAAGCTGAACATATTAATATATATACATTATCATAATCTTAGTATGCTTTTCAGACTAGCAAAAAACTAAATAATATGAAGGCGAGAAAATGCCCAGCCTGATTCGTTACCGGGACCTTGCATATATTAGACTCAGCCGAACCCGAACTTCCATTTTCCACCTATTCATCAAACCAATTGTTATTTAATACTTGAAACACAACAACTATATAACAATAAAGCATCAATGTAAGAAACGATGCATGAAACTTTGATTCACCAACAAAGAACCAACATAACAACTTTGTCGCAAATTTTCATGACCGACATCTGATGCAAGGAGTATGTTTTTGGAAATCACCAAACATTTTGAAAAGAGTCATCAGTGTAGCCTTGCCCGACACTTCTGGAATATAAGTATGCAAAAAAATCATACCCTTCCGGTAGATCTTCGTGTTTACCTAAGTTGAACTCTACTTATGATTAATATTAATCTCAATATCTTAGATACTGCAATTCACCTTTTTTTACCCAATACATATACTACACATTTTTAACAGCTACAAAATACACAAGATATAAACAAAGGTAAACACTTAAACAGTGAGAACTTTTATTACTGTACTAATTTTCAATTGTCTTAATATTACATAAAGAGGTCTTTATAAACAGGACAACTATTTTTTGGTATGTTTTCCAAAACAAAAAAAAGAAATCTATATCTGACCAAAAGGAACCGAAAACTATTTCCTAAGATAAAGACGCGACTTACATACATTCAATGATTTCACGTGTATGCATTTAAAGGTGAAATAAAGATGGAACGAACACATAAATCTAAAATAAGAATTAAACCTGTATAGACTTGACATAAACTATTGATCGACTCCCGGATTGAGAGTGATGTTTGAAGCAAGTCCCATATTCTAACTCGTTTCATCCGCCAACTAATGAGAATATTGAATCTAAGAAGTCCCCCCCACCCCCCTTCATTCCTATAAAGACATACATGCTTTTCATGGAACGTTGATCTTTCAATTTCACAAGTAGGATTGTATCCTGTGTTTTCCATATAATGGTTTCTTGTTCCCGAGAGTGTGATGTGCGTTCTTGGATGTGTTTTGTTTCGTTGAGGTTGATATGGGAACATATTTGAGGGGCGAGAGTATGAGGGTTTTGTTGGTGTGTTTTGATTCTGGAGGTTTATTATTTGAGGCGATGTTGGTTAAGAGATGGGAAGGCGTTTATGGTTATTGGCGGTATGAAAGCCTTGGTAGGTTTTGTTGGGATTGATATATTTTGGTGCTCAGGGTTTTTGTGTTTGGATGTTGGGATTTAAAGCTAATGTGATGTATAGATGAAAACTACCAATCCATATATTCGACATAGAATTCACAATAAGAATTTCATCCTTAACACCAAGGAATTTTAATAAACCAAAAAGCGTTTATCTCTTTAGAAAATTTATTAGCGATGAAAGCTCACCTAACACCAAAGAGAACAACACATTCCATAACCGTTTGATATTAAATGCCAGGAGGCATATTGGTTACATAAAATGATGTTGCAATGTTTCTCCCAATCCTTAAGATAAGAGATTCCAATTGTTTGATTGTTCTGTCTGAGTTATCCATAGTCCAAACCATTTTGATCCGTATTAGACGATTGCTTTCCCATGAGAAGAAATGATTAGGGTTTTTGAAGAATAGGTTTTTTTTTTTGTATGAATGAAAGATCGAGGAAGAAGTTGGGGAGGGGTTTGAAGGGGAAAATGATTAGGTTTTTTGAAGAGAGTGTTTTAAAATATGAGGAAAAAGAGAAGAAGATGGGGAGGGGTGAAGGGAGAAATTGATAAGGTTTTTGAAGATCCTCCATTTATGCTTCTTAGTTTCTTCTTTGCAAGATCGGAAGCCGGATTATAAGATCTTAAAAAAAACGGCCAAAAAATGGTATGCTTCCAATCTAAATTATATTACTATAATATTACATATTATAATTCAAAGTTTCTTGACGATAATTACAAAAAGTGTATGCGCAAAGGTCCCACTGGTAAGTTAGTTAAGGCCCAATGCCTACTATATCCAACAAAAACCATCATTTTAGACATAAAAAGTGTCACCTTAAGGGTGAACATAAATACCTTAAATATCCGAATAAACGAAATCAAAAGTTTTAGTGTTGTTTTTGCCCATTTACAATAAATAAAATGAAAGAACACAAATTAACAATTATCTAAAAATGAAAGACCCAAATTAACAATTATCTAAAAATCAATATACATACAATCATTTTTTCACAAAAATCCCAAAAAATAGAATTAATATCTGTTGTAAATACATATAAAAAACAACCCAGATCACATCTAGATTACTATCAGCCCGTCTTATGTAATATACAATCAATAGTAATATATGAATGTTTATCTTTCTTTTTAATGGTATATGACACAAAGCATTTCTAATATGGTAAATAGTTTGATCAGATATGTAATTGGAATAATTCCACGATAATCGTGCTCTATCATATTTAGTTCGTGATACTGGTCTGTTATCCCCAAATAATTCTGCCTAGTATTTTCCTACCTCTCTTTTGTTATGGATTATTGTGCTACAGATGGAGACCAATGAACCCACCCCATATGGATACTCATATCTCCTGTGGAGATAACGCACTTTCGGATTAACAAAATTATATTGTTTTGATCGTTAATGGTAGCATGCATAAAAATTGAAATTATGTTCTCTGTATATTAGGTGTTAAGAAACAATTATTTGTTTTGGATAATTGTCAATTTGGACCATTTATTTTTAATCAACACTAATTTTGGATATATAACGAAATGGTGTCAGTGTGTTAACGGAAAGTGTATAAAAAACTTAAATCGGCTAGAAAAAAAGTTGGCCGCCTTTATGTGCAAGAAAAAAAGTTGAGTACCTTGATTGGAAACAAACCTTAAGTTTAGCACCTTTTTGTGCCGTTTGCCCAACTTAAAAACTAAAGTACTATGTGTTACAAACACGTATTATGAATGGCTTAAACATTTTGTTAAGTTCTCTTTGATATATGAGAGGTGTTTTGGTGGATGAAAGAAATTGTGAATGGTAGATAAGTGAATAATGAAACATGAATGTTATGATATGATTGGCACACATGCATGCCGAATTCAAATTTTGAAAATAGTTGGTGGCTTCTAAACACAATCATATGCATTAGGGCATGCTTTTGTCTCTAACATTGTGTTCTCAAGTTTGATTTTGAGATGAAAATGAAGTAAAGTGAAAGAAACTTAAAAATTATCATGTTCTTTAGTTTTTCAAAAATGGAAGTGGAGAGTAAAAGGGATGAAAGTGAATGGTTTTTTGTGTGAATACTTTCATCCCATATTTGGGATGAAAGTTAAGTAAAAAAGTAAAATCATCAAGTAAATGACAAAAGTACAAGTACCCATGATTTTAATTGGTTATCTATTTGTTTTTAGGATATAATAGTAATTTTATAAAATTAAACATATAAACAATATGTGGGGGGGGGGGGGGGGGGGGGGGGGGGGGGGGGGGGGGGGGGTGGCAACATACTTTCACTTTCTTTCTTTTTTTCACACTCGAACACACAACTTTTTTTCAACTTTCTTTCATTTATTACTACCATTTTTTTACTTTTCTTTTTTTTTCTTTACTTTGCATTCTAATTATTTTTTGAAAACACAGTGTAACTCAGGGTGAAAAAAAGCATGGACCTAGTTTACATCATAAACTGTTCATTGTATCCTTATAAACATACTAGGAAGTGTTTTTTGCCGTGCTAAGCACGGCCCTCGAGTTAATATTTAAGGTTCTTAATATTAGAACTAAATGAGTTATTGAAAAAATGTCGGGCTAGTATAATAGTAAATGAACTGATAATGTTTTTAGTTTTTCACAGTTGCATTTCAAGATGACATAGGTTTCAAATTTCAATGGGAGGTGATATGCACACCACACAAAGTGATGTGCACACCACAAAAGCACATGTGTGATGCATATGGTACAACACCACATATGCATTTTTGTGGTGTGCACATCACTTTGTGTGGTGTGCATATGAACTCCCAATTTCAATACTTTCATTTCTCCTCTCTTTTTATAACGATTTTTTTTATTGAGGGAATGAGGGTACATACATAAGACATCAAGCATGATTGTTGGTCAAAAGATCCAACACTCTACCCTACTTACATATACCATTCCCTTCACATCATGCTTTAAACATGATTTTCTTTTGTTACTGCTACACTAAACTCACCTTTTATCCATGTACCTTCCTATCATGTGTATGTCATCTCATACACTGTTTGTTGTATGTTTGGTGCACTCAACAAATCTAAAGTCATAGATACACTGGTAATAAATGTTACCAAATAAGTTTTGAACATGGCACATGGTCCATTATTACCGTCCCCCAATGTGTAACATGCTATTAATTTTTTATTAAAATGTTTATTCAACATAGGCCACTAGTAGTGTGCCCAATTTAATAAGAACTTTTTATGTGCTTTTCTACATTTATTGCATGCACAATATTAATATCATTCATAGATTAAAAGTTTAAATGATGGCATACATAGACAAAAAGGTTACAAAATGGTCACACTTCTTTTAAGAAAGTAAAAAATAACCTTACATTTAAAGTATTAAAATGTAGAGTTTTGTCAACTATTTGGTTAAGAAAAACTCACAGAAACATATTTTCATGAATTAACTTATTTTTGTTTTTTAGTTATTATAAAATTTTGATTCTTCAATATCTTTGTACATCATCTCCTCTTTTCTTATAGATGACGACAATCGCGGCATCCTTCCTCATTCAAACACTCTAGTTGTGGTCATAAATATAAACCCGAACATAGCGACAACAACAAGTAAGTGAAAGTACGTATTTATTATAAACAAACAATACCAAAAACAAAAATCAGCGCAAGCTAAGCTTGTCTTGTTGAGTGGAGACCCTTCATTGCAAGAAAAAAACATTAAGCAAAAAAGAAAAGCAAAATGAGAAAGTTGTTAATCAATGGAAGCATAGTAATGTAAGAAGAATATAGTTGAAAACCTTTACTAAAATACTACCTGGGCCACCGTAGTGTAAGGGAATGGCTTCATCTTCATTATTTAAATGGTATCCTAAGAGAGATGTATTAATTAGAGTAAAACAAAAGGTTCTCATTTGGGGAAGAAAATCTGATAGCATGAACAAGATTTGTACCTTATCTTTTAGCTTTCATCTTCGTCATCTCCTATAATTTTAAAGCTCAACCTACATAAATCATGTACATTATTTGATTAAAATCAACATTTAATACAAATAATGATATTCTTATTAGTTTAACATGTAATCATCATTATAAATGTCGAGAATTCATTTTATCATAAGTTGTAGCATAACAAAACATATCATACAAATTATTTAATTTTAAAGGTTCCATCTACCTATATATAGGCACATCAACTTGCAAAATTTGTAAGTGAAAACAAAAATACATTTGACCCTTTTATATATACATGTATATGCATATTATCTACGTACATAGTCATAACTACTGAGCTTCATGTTCTTCTGCCCTCTGCTTTATGATGGGTCGATGGCCATTACCACGAGGCAACAGCTAAAACTACCTGATCGGTCATCCAATGTTTTTGATAAAAGAGTAAAAAGCAGTTAAATTAAATGTCTCATAGCTCCTGAACTGTGAATGTAGAATGCGATTATATCAAATAGAGAGAAGCGCAAAAATCATCCATGTGGTTTGTTAAAAAATCGTCTCACGTCCCTCGTTAAATAATTGTCCAAAACACATCCCTCCGTCAATGTTTTGGGACACGATACATCCCTTGGACTAACGGTGTAAATTTTTTTCTCGTTAATTATTAACGAGGGTCTGATTTTTAACGGTGCAACTATATAGGAGGGTATTATTGTCTTTTTGCTGCCACATGGATGATTTTTGCACTTCTCCCTTAAAAAAAGTTTTTTTTTGTTTTTTAATTTAAAAAAAAAACCTTTTTACATTATTATTCGTAAAAAAAATTAATTTTTTTTTAAAAAATCTTTAAAAAAATTCGCACTTTACAAAAATATTACTTGTTTTAATTTTTTTTTTAGTTTTGTTTGTTTTTTAATTGTTTTTTACAAAACTTAAAAAAAATGCGTAATTTTACAATCTTAGTTTTGAAAAAAAATGTAAAAATTTTGTATTTTTTAAAATCTTAGTATTTAAAAAGTACAATTTTTTTTGTAAAAAAGTGCGAAATTAAAAAAAAAAAAAGTGCGAAGTTTTTTAAAAAATTTTAAAAAGTTCTGTAATTTTTTTTAAAACTATGATTTTGGTTCGATTATTTTTTAAAAAAAATTAAAAATTTCGAACTTTTTTTAAAGAACTTTTTTAAAAAATACGAAAAAGATTTAAATCTTTTTCAAAAAATTTAGATTTTTAAAAGTGCGAATTTTTTTAAAAAAGTTTTTAAAATGTACAAATTTTTTTTAAAAAGTTTTCTAAAAAAGTACGAAATTTTTAAAAAATTAAAAAATAATCGAACCGAAATCGTACTTTTAAATTTTTTTTTACAAAACTTTTTTAATTTTTTTAAAAAACTTCACACTTTTTAATTTTTTTTAAAGATTTTTTAAAAAAAGTTAAATTTTTTTACGAATAATAATGTAAATTTTTTTTAATTAAAAAACAAACAAAAACTTTTTATAAGAGAGAAGTGCAAAAATCATCTATGTGGCAGCAAAAAGACAACAATACCCTCCTATATAGTTGCACCGTTAAAAATTAGACGCTCGTTAATACTTAACGGAAATTTTTTTTGCACCGTTAGTCCAAGGGATGTATCGTGTCCCAAAACATTGACGGAGGGATGTGTTTTGGACAATTATTTAACGAGGGACGTGAGACGGTTTTTTGACAAACCACATGGATGGTTTTTTGACAAACACAAATTTTTACAATTATACACATATAAATGAGAGACACACACATGTATGTAAAAATACACATAGTATGATCATTGTAACGATATATTGTCAAGTAAACACACGTACATGACAAACATATATATATATATATATATATATATATATATATATATATTATAATAATTTCATTTATAAAATAAATATGAATTTAAAATTTTTAGTTATCATTTATTTATTTATATTATATTAATTATATATTATTATAATATATTAATTATATATTATTATAAAACTGGTTCGGTTCGGTTTTTGAACAAAAACCGAAACCGAACCGAAATTTTTCGGTTTTTGAAAAATTAAAAACCGAACCATTGGTTTTTAGTTTCGGTCGGCTTTTTCGGTTCGGTTTTTTCAGTTTTCGGTTCGGTTTCGGTTTTTTCGGTTTCTTCTGCTCACCCCTAGCCATCATAACATTAGCATTGTCATACCCATCAGCTCCAGAACTGGATACATGATCTTCATTCCTGACAGAACCTTGAGATTTCTTGTAATTATACTTGGAACAATCCTTTTTCAACTGCTTCTCAGACTGACATATATAACACCTAAGTTTGCTGCTTCTTCCCTGTGACTTCGACTATGCACTATATGTACCATGCTCTATATCTCTCTGACTAGATCTCCCTCTCACATACAACCCTTCACCACCATCACCTTTTGCTTCCGTCATCTTTTGAAGTTCCCTAGAATTAAGTGTCACGAGCACGTCTACTAGCTTCAAAGTATCCCGACCATATAACAAAGTATCCACGAAATTATCGTAAGATGATGGTAAAGATGTGAGTAATAATAATGCCCGATCCTCGTCCGATATAGTAGTATCTATAGTCGCCAAGTCACCTACCAGCTTGTGAAACTCATTAATATGTTCAGACTAACTGTGACCTAGATGCATGTGAAAAGTATATAACTTCTTCTTCAAGTACAAATGATTAGCTAAAGACTTTGTCATGTATAAAGTCTCTAACTTTATTCAAATCCCAGCTGCAGTCGTCTCCTTGATGATCTCCCATAAAACCCGATCACCCAAACACAAGATCAATGTGATGTAAGCCTTTTTCCGAATGACGTTATCGTATGCCATAATTGTGGCTGCAGGTAACTCTTCCAGTAGTTAATCCTTGTTGTTCCAGCAAAGCCTTCATCCTTACCTGCCATAACCCGAAGTCATTCTTCCTATCGAATTTCTCAATGTCAAACTCGGTACCCGTCATAATTCTTTTAACCCTTTGCTAACCGTTTAACCTTTTATGAATTTACCTACACAAAACACGATCTAGCAAGGTAACCCATGTGTATAACCCTTGCTTTATCGATATAACCCTAAGAATAAACCTTTTTAGAAATGGATCAAACCAAGAAACCCTTCAAAAACAAAACCATTTCTTAATCAAATATCGATTGAACCTTGAAAACCAGACCATCTAATCAAATCGACAACCCTTGAATCAATAAAGTACCTTCCACTTTTTGAAGTGACCCTTGTCGTACTTTATTTTTGCAAAACCAATTTCTTGTAAACTAAAAAACCGTGCAATCTCGACAAGTCAAACTTTCCGTTCTATCCCTTTGTTGATCGATTTTAAACCTTGTAATAAATCTTACAAAAAAAATCATAAACTCTAACAAAGTCTCCTTGTGCATAATAAAACCCTTCAAAATAACTTTGTTTAAATAAAATAACAAAAAGATTTTTATTAATAAAACCCTTTTATGCAAACCACATGGTCTCACGTGATTGTTTTCTTCCCTCTTAAACCAATGGAATTTTTATTTAAACAACCATCAAAGTTAGGCTTTGTCTTTTGAAACAAAAAAACCCGAAACACGTGATGTCTTTTTCTTTGTCGAAAACCTAACATAAAACCAAAAAACACCAGGACCTTTGTCGATCTCCTATAACCCGAAGACCAACAATTTAACCCTTGCCGGAAACCTCGAAAACTCGAAAAATCAAGAACCTTCGATCCCTTTTCTTGTCGATACCCTCGTGGTGTGCGTACAAAGCAAAAAATTGACACTTTTCGAAGTCTTATACCGAACCCCAAAGAAACCTTGTGTCGTATAATAGTTTTAGATGAACCTCCAAAACTTGAAAACCTTTTTCCTTTACACCCTTGAAGTCGAAACGCCACAACCTTGTTGTGCTTCTTGGTTACTGTTTATCCAAAACCCAAACAACAACCCTTCCTGTTGTCGTCGTTACCCTTGAAACCCAAACAGGGTATCCTGTTCTTTCAAAGCCGATCAACAGGCGCCTTCAAACGAGTCAATCCTAGTAACCAGAAACCGTCGAACCAAGGCTCTGATACCACTTGTTGGAATATCGACCAACAACCTGGTACTAGCATGGATAACATGAAACTCGGAAAAACTATATACACAAGTAGAATTAACGCATCGACAGAAAAGTAAACTTGCACAAGCTTGAAAAGAATGAATGTATAACAACCCCTCCCCCCTCACCTCTTTATTGTAGAGATGAGGGGGGAAGAAAACCAACTCTAAAAGAGAGTTAAACTTGGCTGCTACTATAAGGAGATAACCGGTCGATCATTTTGAATGCCCTAATCTAAACCATCTTTTGAGATGGTATATATAAAGTCTGAACCGACATCCTACTTGGGCTAAACTTTCTCTTTACTCTATATACTTAATATTTATAGACTAATATAGATATTAAATATAACAATCTTTCAGTCCAGTGTTATATGTAAGTGTGTAACTAATTATTTTTTTCGTATCAAATGGCTTCACAACAGGTTCATAGGGAAAGTAAAGATCTTACAGGGAAGGACATGAGGCCAAAGGAGGACCCTAAGGCGGCCACTAGTCAATGTCATGATGCCGAAAAGGAAACTAGTGTTGGATCTAGCGAGTACGTATGATATTATACTATGTATGCTTGCGACACGTACGTTAATAGAATTTTTTAATATGTCTTGAATTAATTATTGTGTTTACTATGTAGTGTAACGCGTGGTGCAACGGATCATGTGGGCGACACATCTGACCGAATCAATAATGAGAATGTTGAAACGTCTAAACCTCGTCAACGTGGTCGACCTCGTGCACAATTCGGATAATAGACTTCGTGCATGTGGTGGTGTCTGTCTAGTGTTTTTTTTATTCTAGTTAATTTTACTACTAGTTTCTTCCTTGGATGTTCATACCTAGTAAGCACCACTATACCAAATAAAACTGGTTTTGGTTGTATGATTTGTTGCTATATTTCGACATTTGATTGTTGGTTTCTTATGGTGCATGTGTCAATGACATTTGTGAACGGCTTGCCACTTGATTACAAGTAGTTTATAGCGTACATTCTTTGAAATTTTTTAATTTTTGTTGGAAGGTCAATGCATTTACATTGCAAAAATCATCTTGCTAATACTATTTGAAGCATCAAGTTATAATTATATAATAATTATAACTATATTACATTACTAGCTTTATGACCAACCCGATAAGCGGGCTGGCTTCATAATTTTATTACATATAAATGAATCAAGACATGTTATGGATATAACTTAAATTTTGAATTAAAAAAATAATTGAATGAATTAAAGTATAAATCAGTAAAAGAAATATCATTATACATCCAACATAGCCACTCATAGGATTCTAGCATGTAAAAAACTTCAGAATTTTCGCATATCTTGTAGTCTTTGGTCCTGTAAAATCATATTCCGTCCTCTTTCCTGTTTCATGCTTTGCATTACTACGGACATTACCCCATGTCAGTTTCCATGCTTTGCATTACAACCAATAATGTTGCTAAAATCTTCACATGCGACTTCCAATTCAAGTCGATTATATCTCATCACATGATTCAAAAATATATTCCAGTTCAAGTCGAGTGTATCTCATCACATCATTCAAAAATATATTAGGATCGACATACAAACACCAAAAGACATAAATAAGAAACATTTTATATTACTATGATTATAGTTTCATCAAGGGAACGCCTTCCCTACCAGCATAGAATGCCCATATGGTCTTTATCGCTTAACATTTCTTCATAGGATAATAATAGAAGACTTGTTTTTGCATCTGTGAGCACTTGTGAGGATGGCAATGAGAAAGAGAGCACCAACCATTACCTCAATTGTTACTTCTAGAGCTAAAAGCCATGCTGATTTTGAATAAGACTGTGATTGTGTCCATTTGTAGTAGGCTAGCGCTTTCTCTCCGGTTTTAGGTTTAGCTAGTGGAGAACCAACTTTACACAGAAAAGTAATATTACCGAACTATTCCTAACTTTGGACCAGAACATACAATACCATAACATTACATTAGAAAGGACAGTAACAAACTATTTCTAATTTTTTTTCTACACTTCCCAATCCTGAGGATGTGCAAGAAAACAATTATTGGCTTATTTTTTAAGGCCAAGATACCATTATTTGGAGTAACTCGAAGGAGTTAATGTCAAAAAATGAATTTTGAGAAGAAATGCACGTTTACCCTCCTAATGTTAACAAAATGTTATTAGTCTTCATATTATTTAAATAGTAATAATCATTTCAATGACGCACATCTAAACATACCCTTCGAAACATAAATTTACAGACTTGCAAGAAAATAAATATACTATAATTCATTAAACAAACAACTAAAAAACATACCACATTGTTCGGGCGTTCGTTGCTTGATATCCTTAATTGGTAGGCAGTTCCCTTGAAAGCCCTTTCCTGCAAGGATAAATATAAGAATGAGCTAAGACAAATGGAGAGCATGCAATGGAGTTAATACATGAAGAATGGATGGTTTATATATACCTAGGGAGGTAGCCCAAGCATTTAGGTATGCTTCCAACTAGGAAGTTATATGAGAAATCTACCACTTTCAAAGAAGTCGAATGACAAAATCTTAATCTTGTCGCATTTACAGCAAACCTAAACCATCACAAGCGTCATACCAAATGTACATACTGGATTGGCTAATGAAAGCAACACTCCAGAAACTTGTGGTTGATCGAGTTTACTGATCGTAAATTCTAAATACAACTTAAAGGTTAGAGGTAGGTGGCAAGTCAATAAGGCAGGTTGGGTAATGGGTAATTTGCGTTTGAGTCGAGTTGACCCACAACACTGTTAGACCAAACCTTTGTAATTAATTAGTATCTTTAACTTTATTGGAAAGACTATATTATTACCATAACAATATACCTTTTTCAGTAAAAGGATTTAGGCAGGTGACGTGCTTAAGCAATACACTTTTGGGCAGTTTCAACGTGTTAGATTTATTTCCCAAGCATTTAGCTATTATTTTGAACTTAAATGACCCGTTACAAATCAATTAAAAAGTAAACATACAACATAATCATCTTAAATTGGCACCATTCCAAAAAGGTCAGCACAATTCAGTTTTTTAGGTCAATGAGACCCATTTTCTACTACAAAGTATATTAACGAAATTTCTCTTCGATGTTTGTAAAGAAATGCTAGAAGTGGCAGAATTTCTAAAGCAAATGCTACTTTAGAAATTATAAAGAATTATTAAAATTATGGCGATGTTATTGTACATTTCATAGCGTTTCTCGAGAGGATGGTCATCATACTGGATATAGTGAAAGCCCTTTTCATGTCATACCTTTAAATTGAGCCCTAATAGCATTATCATATTCTCATATGATCAAAATTGTACAACAAATATAAGGATTTCTCTGAAAATAAACAACTTCTAATTATGGTGGTCATTATATATCTAAAAAGCTATTATCTTTTGATAATCTTTAGTATATTATCAAAAAGCTATTCATCACAAGGAATAACAATAATCTTTCAGGTCGATTCTTTTTCTTGTTATATATTTTTAATAAACAACCATGTTTATTTATGGGAATGAGTACAAAACCTGCAAGCGTTAGCTGAGAGACGATTTCTTTGTATCTAGCGATGACATCCTCAAATCCATTACAGTATCTATCTTGAGGATTAAAGCTGAAAACATGTTGATCATGTGTTGTCATTGCAAAACAAGGATAAACAATTCAATTTTCTAAATTTATATTATATTTTTTGTAGCATCATCATAATTATAAAGAACAAAAATTAATTTAAAAAGCATATCATCTCCAAATCCGTAGCATGAAATCAAGTTCTCCTCACTAAACTTTGCTAATGTTCCCAATGAAAGATATTACATGTTCATAGGGATTTATACCGTTTCTAATATGATGCAAACTGTTAAGTGATAGGATATTGAACCTAATTACATGATCAACTATATGTTAGCATGTTTCAACTCAATTGACGGAATTTAAAAAGCGCCATGGATGGAATAGTTACCAGTCCATTCATTACTCTTAGTAAAGTTGATTCCAACAATAATGCTAGAAGACTCGATTCCTGCACGTGAAAGTGCTTCAGTCACTTGAAGTAAACGCTTAAAAAATTTAGAGTAAATTGCAAAAATCGTCCTTAAGGTTTTGTCAAATTGCATGTTTCGTTCCAAATAGTTTAAAAGTGCATAAATAGTCCCAAAATCAAACTATTTTGCAAAGAATCGTCCCTAGAGCATGCAATTTGGCAAAATCTTAGGGACGAAACATGCAATTTGGCAAAAGCCTTAGGGACGAAACATGCAATTTGGCAAAACCTTAAGGACTATTTATGCACTTTCAAACTATTTGGGACGAAACATGCAATTTGGCAAAACCTTAAGAACGATTTTTGCAATTTACTCAAAAATTTAAGAGCCACAAGGATACAACATCGATGTTAAGCATTACGTTTTATAATTTATTACTTAGATTATCGCGTTTGCAGTCCAAAGATACTTAGTTTGTATAGGAAGTGGCAAGTCCAACACAACACGTTCCATCTAACTAATCATGTAGAACAACTCAACTATAACCCATCGTGCCTTGCAAGTGCTTCTAGTTCCAATAATAGTGCGACAAGAGCGGTTCTAGACACATCGATATGAGACAAGAGCTTATCAACCACAACTCCCAAAGCACTCCTTGACTGTAACATAAGAAAATTTAAAATTTCAGAATTAAAAAGCAAATCTTATGTTAAACATAGTGAAATAACGACTCATTTACTTCAATAATAATTTTTTTACAACTATACCGATATTTAACATCCCTATCGATTATCAACTCTGAAAAGCACACAAAATTGGATCTTTTCGTTGTAGATCAAAGATGTTTTGTTTTAATAAGTTTTTTTCTCAATTTAAGTAAATCACAAAATAATGTATTTAGTATATATGTATGTATCGAGTTAATATATGTCTACCTCACTAGAAAATCATAAATTCTGACTACTTTTTTTAAAGAATTTTTTTCATAAATTCGAACTACCTTGTTTTTTTTTTCATAAATAACATATCAACTAAAAGTTCAACATTTGGATTGAAAATAAGGATTTTATGAATCAATTAAAACAAAGAGTATAATTGGGACTTACCGCTTGAGATCATATGTGATGCAAGTGACTTTGCGGTAGGTACAGTCTTGGGTCAACGAAAGAACAAACATTTTCAGTCGATACACTATGCTAGTAGGACTTTATCTGATGTTCAGGCACACTACACCACCACTGAAAAAGAATTATTGGCTGTAGTGTATGCTTTTGAGAAATTTCGGTCTTACCTTGTCTTGTCTAAGACAATAGTGTATACAAATCACTCGGCTTTAAAGTATTTATTTTCTAAACAACGCTAAGCCGATATTGATCTGATGGATTCTTCTTCTCCAAGAATTTGATATCAAAATTCGCAATAAAAAGGAGCTAAAAATTTAGCGGCTGGCCATCTGAGTCGCCTTGAAAATCCTCATCAAGGGGATCTCGTTGAAATGGAAATGAATGATAACTTTCCACATGAGTCCTTAAAGATGATTTCTCTAAAAAGTGATGATGAGCCCCCGTGGTTTGCCGACATTGCAAACTACTTAGTGGGGAATGTGCTTATTAAAGGGTTGCCATCCTAGCAAAAAAAGAATTTTTTCAAAGATGTTAAAAATTATTTTTGGGATGACCCCCACTTATTCAGAATATGTGCTGATCAGATTATACGACAGTGTATGGATGGGGACGAGGCTATGAAAATTCTTTATGCATTCCTCCATGGTCCTACTGGAGGACATCATGGCCCCAACTACACAGCTAAGAATGTATTTGATTCTGGTTTTTATTGGGCCACCATCTATCGTGATGCCCATGACATGGTTAAACACTGTGACGCATGCCAACGTCAAGAAAATATCTCACAGCGGGATGAAATGCCCCAAAATGCTATCCAAATCTATGAGATCTTTAACGTCTGGGGCATCGACTTTATGGGGTTGTTCCCGTCTTCTCGAGGGAACAAGTATATACTCGTGGCAGTTGATTATGTATCAAAGTGGGTGGAGGCAAAGGCCCTCCCCACTAATGACGCCCGAGTAGTTGTGAAATCCTTAAAACAATTGTTTTTAAGATTTAGAACCCCACGAGCTATTATTAGTGATCGAGGTACATATTTTTGCAACGACCAGTTTGCAAAAGTGTTAGAAAAGTGTGGTGTTACACACAAAATATCTACCTCGTATCACCCTCAAATAAGTGGCCAGGTGGAGGTTACTAATCGTGGCCTAAAAAGAATTCTTGAAAGGACGATCGGCGAGCATCATGCTAAATGGGCCGACAAATTAGATGGCTTATTGTGGGCATTTCGTACCGCTTTTAAAATGCTATTGGTTCCGCACCATATCGGTTAGTGTACGAAAAGCTTGTCATCTGCCCATTGAGCTCGAGCACAAAGCCTACTAGGCCTTGAAATGGTGTAATTTCAACTTGAAAATTACCGGTGATCATCAAAAAGTTCAAATAAATGAATTAAATGAACTTCGTGATCAAGCTTATGAAAATTATTTAATCTATAAGGAAAAGACTAAGAAAATACATGATTTAAAATCAAAAACCGAGAATTTCATGTCGGTGATCATGTTCTTCTCTACAATTCTAGATTAAAGATTTTCTCTAGCAAGTTAAAATCTCGTTGGTCCGGACCATTTACTATTGCCGAAGTATTTCCTTATGGCATCGTTAAGTTATCCTAACCCGACGGTCCCAACTTCAAAGTAAATGGGCATCGGATCAAATTGTATCACGGAGGGGACATCCCAGTTATGGATGACCCGGATCTCCGTCTCGACCCCAAGAATAAATAAATTCGGGGTGAGTCAAGCTAGCGACTCAGCAAAAATAAGCGCTTCTCGGGAGGCAACCCATGTTTATTAAATATTATATTAGTAATAAATAAGTCTATATCAATAGTATTAATGAATAAGTTTGGGGGTGTGTTTCTTTCTTCGGTGCTTTGTAGCTTTTATGTTTTTGCTTCCAGGATTCCCTTTGATCGAGAATACTTTTATGATTGGTGTTGTTGCTTTCCATCATCATCATTCAGTCTCCGATCGAGCCTCACGTTTATATCAGGGAGTCCTCGGTTCTGATCATTTATATCTGATGGTTTCCTTAAAGCATGCATTTTACATCAATAATTGGCTTAGGGATTGCATTAGATTCCTTCCTCACACTCAGAATTTTAGCATTGGTCTTTTACTTTCTAAGTGTAGAGGTGGCACCTGAACACTTTTGAATATTGAGGCCAATGTTTAGTTCTAAGTGTAGGAGGTTTCTATCTAAATGATCATATTTATGCCTACTTGTTTGCCCCTACGCAACCCTTTTTTGACCAAAATAATGTTTAGGGGATGAAATTCGTTTTTGGACTTAACGTATGTAATAATAGTTAATTGG
>BQNB010000746.1:0-100000 GCA_026074375.1 Tanacetum coccineum
TGTGATATCAATCAAGTAACCAGGTTTGTAATTAGTGTGTAAACGAGTTTGAAATTCGGTAACGTAAACGAGTTTGTAAACGAACATGTTTCTCACCCCAAAAGATAATAAAACATTTATTCAAAATGAGTAAAATGTGGGGCTATGAACTCACCTTGATGTTGCAGAACGGTTATATCCCACTAGTTTAGGGTGATGAGTTTGGGTTTTCCGATGGATGAGTATAGCAACGCGACACGTTGATAAAGAATTTGGATTTCAAGTTGGATGAGTTTGGTGGTTGGTTAAATAAAATAAACCGAAAAGAAATTTTCTAAATAGTTACATATAAAAGAAACAATTATATAATTCATATGGTGAATTATATAATAAAGACAAACAACCAAAAGAATAAGTTGCAATATATAATACTTTACAAGTATTATATAAGAAATGTGATTAAAATAACGGTAATAATATAATTCGACACTTTTTCAAACGTCACCAATTAAATTAATAAAAAGTTCTTGCGTAAAAGTAAATACACGTTTTAAAGTTACGAATTAGATAAATGACGTTTTTAAAGTTTTTACAAAACTTATTATTTTATTTATTAGAATTATAAAATAATGTTTTATATATTAGTGTTTCGTTGCGCGTTTTAACTAAACTAGTTGTTTTGTTTATAAAAGTATAGTTTTCGTTTATAAAAGTATAGTTTTCGTTTATTTACCAATTTATTGTAAAATAACACTTTAATAATCTTAAAAACTATATAACTTTGTCATTTTATCGGGTTTCTAAAATAGTATAAACTTTAATGAAAATTTACTAAGTATAAAGATTTTTAGAAATTTCGGCATGACTTTGCCGTTTGTATGACGTTTCCATTTTTACCAAAACCATCGTTTTTCCTATTTAACCAATATATGTTGCAATTTATATCCACGTGTTTTAAATTTATAACTAGACGAACGTAATAGCATAAATAAGTTCAAACCAAACACCACCATCGTTTTTCCCATTTAACCAATATATGTTGCAATTTATATTCACGTGTTTTAAATTTATAACTAGACGAGACAAAACAATTAACTAAATAATTTAAACCGAACACACCCTTAAAGGTTGAACCAAACACCCCTCTGCTACAGTAAAACGCAGATCCAAATGCCCCTTTTGGGGCCAATATACGCACCAAACAAACACCCCTTTGGGCTGTTATAATGCCAAAACAAACGCACCCTTGGTGGCTGTTTTACACAGCAAAACGCACCCTTATGGGTTTGTTTATAAAACCAAACGCACTATTGCTGTTTTAAATACCCAAACGCACCCTTATGGCAACAAAACGCAGAAACAAACACCCCTTAGGGGCTGTCTAACGCAAACCCAAACGCCCTAAGTGGCTGTTAAAACGCAAAAACAAACACCCTTACGGGCTGGTAAACATCACAAACAAACACACCCTTAAAATCAAATATTACAACTTAAATTTATACAAATATATTTAACCATTCAATAAAAAGGAAAAATGGGGAAAGTGGTGGTGGTTTCGGCTGAGGTGACGGGTGGCAGTGGAGGTGGTGTGGCAGCGAGGTGGTGGTGGTACGGAAAGGGTGACGAGGTGGAGTGGTCGCGGCTGTGAATGGTAGAAGTTGTATGGTGGTCACGTAGGGGTGGAGGTGAGGATGGCGTGTAGGCGGCTGTGGTGGGTTCGGTGGATGTGGCGGCGGGGGCAGGGCAGCCGTGGTGGTGATGTTGGTGTCGGTTGGAGGCAGAGATGCGTGACGGGGTGGTGGTAGCTGTGGAAAATGGTGGTGTTGATGATGATTTGGGCGGCGGCTATGGCCGGAAAGGTGGCCGGA
Organism: Tanacetum coccineum; assembly: GCA_026074375.1. Taxonomy (NCBI): domain Eukaryota; kingdom Viridiplantae; phylum Streptophyta; class Magnoliopsida; order Asterales; family Asteraceae; genus Tanacetum; species Tanacetum coccineum. The sequence goes on from BQNB010000746.1 coordinate 1,848, forward strand.
TTTTGGGAGGCGGCGCCGGAATAGTGAGGGGAGGGGATGAGGGAGATATGTGTGTGTAGGGTTTTGTTATAAATGAAATGAAACCCTAATGTGTTATATTTATATAAAGAAAGTTTTTAAAATGAAATGAAAAGTATATAATAGTTTAGGGTTGATATTATAAATATTACCAGAGGGACCAAAGATGTAATTTTTGTTAGGTATTGGTTCGGGGCTCGTTTAGGCAAGTTAACGATTGAATTAAATTACGAAAGTTGCGCCGTTGTTTTCCTAATTATTTTTCATATAAAAATGAGTATTCACTCGACTATATTTTATAAATGTTTTTATAAGATTTACTTAAAAATCATTATTATTTATTTGGTACCATTGGGTGTCGCGGGTAAACTTTGTCTGTAAAAATAAAACTTTATTTTGAACATTTGTGTTTTTAAATAAATGATTTTGATTAAAATATTAAAGAATTTATTAAATATTTTTATTTAATAAAGAGTGATAAATATAACTTTATTTATTTTCCTGTGTCGGTCGCGTTGATATTAAAATTTTGCGAGGCCATTTTAGTCACTTTGGGCTTGGTTTCGCGTCTCGGGCAAAACTAAAAAGTTGTCTGGAATGTCGTTTTACATCAAATTGCTTTAGTGTCTGAATTGTGAAAACGTAATTTAGCGGGTCGTTTTTGATAAGTCAATTTGGGAACAAAATATATCTTCTCGTTTTCAAGTCAAATAAGTTAGAAAAATAAGTTTGCAAATGAGCGATAATAATCATAATTATGATTTATAATTTAAATATGTTTCAAAAATTTTACCGGCTACGCGGTAATCGTTTTTATGTGACCGTAAAAAGTCAAAAAGTCAAAAGTCAAGTCGGACCCAAAAAGTCAAAGGGTAAAATAGTCATTTAAAATATCGAAAATTGCGAGTTGTGACAGTACCTACCCCTAAAGGGAATCCCGTCCCGGGATTCGATTTTTGTTAACCTATTGTGTGATTAGGAACATATTTAGGATTTAACAAATCCGTTTTTAAACATGGCGTTGAAAATTTTATTCAGCAAAATTCAATGTTTTGACACTTCTTAATATACAAAAATTTTGGCTAAGTTTGACCAGGTTATTTAATTCATTAACATGAGTATTTTAGAAAAATATCATTACAAGTTTTGTGGTTGATATAACATGTTATAAGGAAAGTCTATTGATAGTGAAAACATCAAGGGAGAAAGTGTAGACGCGTGGGTATGTCTGTATAAGGGTTTAAATGTTTTAGGGCAGAGATATTGTAGGACCGGTGGATTAATATCGATCGAGGCTAAAGCTGTAAGTATTCAACATAATTAGAAAGTTACGAGGAAGTATGTGACTCAACTCACCTTAAACAAAGAGGTGAATAAAGTATACCGACGGCTCATCGCGACTTAATATAGATGCGCCGTAGAACGAGAAATAATAATAATAATAACGGAACGTTGCACACAACGTTTAGTAACGAAATGGACAACCATATATGTTTGTGCTTTAGTTTAGTCAACAAAAATGTGTCTTTACGAACTCGTTAAGTTTATGAAGATGTTAGTTCTTAAGAAGATTTACTATTTATAGAAAGTTTCCATTTTAGAAAAGTTTTTAGTTTCGGGATGTTAATAATATCCCGACGTTAATAGCATCCCCTAATTTAATCGTTTCTATATCTTCCAAAAACGAACTATTGAAACCCTATCGTTTAACCAAAATACTTAGCTTGCAAAATATATATATAAAGTGTTGCTATATTTAGAAATGACCAACGACAACGACTTATCATTTTTAGAAAAATTCCTAAACCTTCGTTTTGATATTAAGAAGCTCCACGAATATTTTCAAAAACTTTCGACACTTAATAAACCTTTCGAGACATTTTTAAACGTCCGTTTTACCCTCATTTAAAACTCGGACCAACAACTATATTTTTATAAATCACCCATGGACTTGACCAAAAACTTGACCATAACACTGCCATATTTTCCAAACTATCCAAAACTCTTTTATGCCTAAACTAATCAACCAAATTCACTTTAATTCAAGCCTAACCTCATCGTCGTCTTTGTTGCAACTCACAAATCTCGCATACTCTTGACAAGAACAAATATATATATCCGAAACCATAAAAGAAAATCTTTATTAAAATAATTATTTATTTTAATAATTTAAAAATCATAGCACAAACATATGGAGTCGCGAATCAAAAGTATAAGAATACATAGCAACAATAACTATAACAAACGGTGACGGAATGCGGAGAGTGAGGACATTTTGAGAAACAATATCCACAGAATAAAGGTCAACAATTAGGAGGAGCTCGCGGGAGAGCTCAGGTGATACGTGACGAAATATCGTACTCAGTTGTTAGTTCGAGGATGAATCAAATTCATTAGCTAATGAGTGCACAAGTCGGTTAGCTCCACAAACGTATCATGATCGCAAGGTTTTGTAACGGCAAGAGTAAAAATTTTAAGAATGAGATAAGGTAGTTCAAGTGAGGTCTTAAAGTTCTGTTGAATGGTAAGACACGATCGTGTTTTGGATCTTTTTAAATAACGCTATATCCTCGTAGTTGATCGAAAAGATCGTCTATACTAGAAAACGGGTAACGGTTAGCTTGTTAAATTCTCGGCTTGTCGGTGTACATCCTGAAGGATCCATCAGAGGTTTTGTCGATACGAGGATCTCATAATTCACGTGATTCTATCTCACTAAAAGGTAAGTATATCGAAGAAAATCTTCTAGTTCTAGTGGTTATAATTTCCACTTAGATGTATGCTCATTACATTCTAGAACCTTTCAATCTGTAATTTCCCTGACTACAGGAAGCGATTTAGTCTCTCAGCTAAAGTTGTGGTGTTTCCACATGCTAAGGTTAAAGAAAAGTTACTTAATTATGACGCTTACGGATGTGAATACTGACTGACACGACTCATGAATACGCACACAAAATATTAATAAAACCAAGTACAATATAATCTTGTTGACAATGTAAAGAAAAGAAAGAAAATAGAAATGAAAAGTAAGGGTAATTTGACAAGAATTTATAGTGACTACTCCCAGCATAGCATGGTCCTTCCTGAATTATCCATAGTTGATCAGGTTATGCATAATGTAGGAACTAACGATGAAGTGTTCATTTCGTCAAACTAATGTTAAAAAAAATCTTATACAGTATAAACGATATAGTTTATGAAGGTTAGCCAAAATAGTTTTTGTAATGAAAACAGGGTTCGTGATATTACGACGCAAAGATATTTTGTAAGATAACGGGAAATGTTTTACGAGGCGATAACAAAATTAGGTTACAAGAAAGTTACATGACGGTTTATAATGTAATGGTAACAAATGGTTTACGAGTTGACAACCCAATAATTTATAAAGTGGCAACATAATGGTTTATAAAAGACACAAAGTAGTTCATAAGATGTTGACAACATTTTCATAAATTGATAGCGAAATAATTTATAAATGACAACGAAATAATTCCTGAGGTGACACGGAAATAGTTTGTAAGATACCTGCAAAATAATTTATAATGGGGTAGCAAAAGAGTTTATAATTAACCGTAAATTAGGTTATAAAATGAACGCTGTTGGTCATTGAACTTATACTCGAATAGTTATGGGTAATAGTAAGATAATTTATTAATGTTGACAAAAAGGGTCATGAATGATATCAAAATAGTTTATAAGGTGTTGAAATGAACAAGAAGCTATCAGCAAACGGTTTGTAAACTGGTGTAAAATAGTTCATAACGCGACAACAACTACGTTTATAAGACGACACTAAAATAGTTCATAGGATACCATCCAGTTAGTTAATAACAATAAGACTGTTTACGTAATAATAGTGAAATGGGTGTAAGACGGTAAAGGAGTACCTTACTTATATTTACTAGAGATGTGAAGTGTAACTGACAAAATTATTATGACACAAATTGAACATAGGATTTTGGGAAATCCACACAATACACGAAATTCACAGGTAAATACTAGTGCAACACTCTTAGAGATTACAGTCTAAGTCTACTTAGGTTTCACTAGATAGGGAAAAATCTTTCCTTAAACGTCAGCATTAGCTTTGACGGCGTTAGAGCTCCAACAAGTTTTAACCTCCTAAATACGGTTCACACGGTTCAGATTTCTAATTTTCCCTCTAAGTTGAATATCGAAACGGGTGTCCTATAATTCCTACTCACATGGTCAACACTCTTGTAGTTATTGCACTTCACAGTGCATGGTCCAGTGTGGTGCAACTTTCGTTTGTTGTGGAAGGGAAATTTTTGCTACTTATGCGTCCTTGAAATTTGGTTTAGCAATGTAAGCTCTCAAGGCCTTTTGTCATTTATTTTGTTGTTGGCATTCCTTACTACCATGGTTCCCTAACGTATGACCTAATTCATTTAGTCGCGAGCCATGTGGATCCTTTCCTCATATACAGTATTAGCTTCGATAGCATTAGAAATTCGTTGGGTTACAATACACTCGATCCTCGTGGAACTCATTCCCTGTCTCGTCGTCGGTATTTACTTCAAAATCGAATGGGGTAAAGGAAATGAAATAAGACGAATAAATGAATAAGTATAGACTAATTTATACAATTTATTTATTTAAATGGAGAGGCGTCCCAATCCTTTCAATAAAGAGATTATAGATTAGCCTACTTAATAATTTCTGATGCAATACGCGTACCCATAAAATCTTCAAGGTGGTGGATGAAAATACGATGCAGGCACTCTAATGAGTATGGGACGAGTGTTTAAAACTCGTCTTCGGAGACGGGGAGTAAAACAATCAGGCGAGATCGACATAGAGTTCAAAATAGCTGATGAGTATACGGTTAAAGTAAATAAGATTAAGATCTTTTATGAACGAGTTTACATAGCAATTACCATATTAAACCTCCAGTTACAAGTCCCGCCCATACAAGACTTGTGAAACTTAGATTCATACATAATTCCATGTAAACATAACCGTGTCGGGTTTCGCGTAATACGATATTGTATAAGGTTATGAATAATAAGTTCGAGACCATTGCATCGCTCACAATGTCTTAGACAAATTTTAGAGACCATTGTGTCATCCACAATGTCTTAGAAAGGTTTAATATTTATATAGACAACTTCCATATAAGTAAATAGAGGAATAAACGTAAGGCGAACGTAAACCGCGGAGAAGAGATAACCGCAAAGAAAAGATAACCTCAGAGAAAAAAAAATAACCGCAGAGAAAAGATAATCGCAGAGAAAAGATAAGCGTAAGCTCATAGAAAAAACACGTATAAAGGCACACATAAAAGCACGTAAGGATCACATACAGGTTATAGTCCAGACCTAGATATTCTACCTACCTGGTTCTCTATAACCTTGGCTCTGATACCAATCTGTCACACCCCCAGACGGGGCCTGGACGAAATACGTGTCCGAGGGCGTGACGTCATCATAATCCGAACACAAGGCACAAGAGAACGACCACTAATGGACGTTTTGAAAATCATAACTCGTTGCATTGTTTAAAAATAAATAAGTTTTACAATATTTAAAAGAAATTAAACATTTGCGGAAGCATAAGTAAAATTTAGCGGAAGCATAAATTGGTTTTCAAAAGACAACGAGTATGATATTTTGATAAGTCTTGAAAGAGTATCATATTGCACGTAGACTCCACATAGCACATCAAGAAGTCCAAAGCTAAGCACCTGAGAAAAACATGCTAAAACGGTCAACATAAAGTTGAGTGAATTCATAGGTTTAAGCAAAACATTTACAAGTATCCAAAAACGTTTAATAAATACTGCTTCACTCACAGTATTATGAAAAGTGTTCAGTAATCAAAAACGTACAACCAAAGTAGTATGGACCACAAGACTTCAAAACGTATGTGACAGTTATAGGAGATATAACTTCACATAAAATGGGGTGGGTATTTACGTTGCACTAAGCTCATGACACCGAAGCCTTAAGTATATGTTGTTATAAGTTGGTGCCCCGGTAGATGCATTGCCTAACACCTAGTTCCTCAAATGAAATGCGTCCGTTGACATGGTAGTGCGTTGTTATCTACCCGGACGGGGGAGTTCAATCCCAATAGATCTATTCACAGCATTCGCGCTCCCTCAACCGGTCCTCCGGTCAAGAAATTAACGGTTCATGATAGGGGGACTTCATGGCAATAGAGTAACTTAGGCAAACCACGTAAACAGGGAAATTCTCACGTAAAGTACTTGTGTCTATAGTAAAAGAGTGTGATATCAATCATGTGATCAGTTGGTAATCAACGTATACGAGTTTGAAATTCAGTAATGTAAACAAGTTTGTAAACGAGCATGTCTCTCACCCCAAAAGTAGTAAAGTATATGTAAAACAAGTAAAACGTGTGGCTATGAACTCACCTTGATGTTGCAGAGCAACTAGCAGAAATGCAAATAATAATACAGCATCAAACGGAGAACGGAACGGCTCGACCAAGAAGTTGCAGCTTAACTTAACGGTTATATCCCACTAGTTTAGGATGATGAATTTGGGTTTACCGATGGATGAGTACGTCAACGCGACTAGTTGATAAGGGATTTAGATTTTAGGTTGGATGAGTTTGGTGGTTGGTTAAATAAAATAAATTAAAAAAACACACGCTGTATATTACATATAAAGGATACAATTTATATTTTCATTATGGTCGAAGTATATAATAAAGACAAACAAACCAAAAAGAATAAGTCGCAATATATAATATTTACAAATATTATATAAGGAAACGTGAATTAAAATAATGGTATAATAATATAATTCGCACACTTTTTCAAAAGTCACCAAAATAAATTAAGAAAAAGTTATTGGGGCGTAAAAGTAAATACACGTTTTAAAGCTACGTATTAATTAAACGCTCGCTTAAAAGGTTTTACAAAAGTTATTGTTGGGAATTATAAAATAATATTTTATAATTTAGTATTTCGTTACACGTTTTAAGTAAACTAGTTGTATCGTTTGTAAAAGTATAGTTTTCGTTTGTTGTCGCGTTATTGTGTAACTACTTATTAAAAATCTTAAAAAATCTATATAAACTTTTTTTCCATTTATCGGGTTTCTAAAATGTAAAAAACTTTAATGAAAATTTAATAGTATAAAGATTTTTAGAATTTTCGGCATGACTTTGCCGTTTGTACAACGTTTCCATTTTTAACAAAACTTAAAGTTTTTCCCACTTAATCAATCCACGTTTCATATTTAACTAAAACATTACATACACACTAAAAGTAGTCAGCACATAAATTTTACTACATTTTAACAACTTTCATTGTTGTAGAAAAATATTTTGTTATAATGAATTTTGTATTATTTTTGCCAATTATCAGCGTGTTTAAAATATATATAAACTATCGAAATCAAACAATTAACAAACTATTGCAAACAAAACACACCTCCTTGTTAGTTATAAAACAGTGAACCAAAGCACATAGTGGGCTGATTAAACCATAGAAACAAATGCCCTTTTGGCTGTTATGACTAATGCCAAAACGCACCCGCTGTGGTTAAACCACATAAATAAACACAGCCTTGTGGCTGTGTTACGCAGCCAAACGCACCCATTTGGGGCTACAATTTAGCAAACCAAACGCACCCTTGTGGTTCGTTTACCACAGACCCAAACACCCCTATATACTTCTAATATACCAACCGCACCCTATGGTGCTTCGCTTAACAACCAAACGCACCCTAATGTTGTTTAATCAACGAAACAAACATACCCCTTCGTAGGGCTGTTACTAACAGTCCAAAACGCAGCCTCTCGACTGTTTTATACAGCCAAACGCACCCTTACGGGTTGGTAAACAACACAAACAAACACACCCTTAAAATCAAATATTACAACATAAACTTATACACATATATTTAACCATCCAACAAGAAGGAAAATGGGGAAAGTGGTGATGGTACGCGGCTAAGCCGTGGAGGCTGTTGGTGGCTGTGAGGTGGTGATGAGATGGTGTTGTCGGTGGTGAGGTGGTGTTGACTGTGGTGGCGGTGATGTTGGTTGTGACGGGGTGACGTTGGTGAGGGTGGATGCGGTGGTGTTGTAGTGGGATGGAGATGGTGGAGACAAAGGTGAGGGTGGCGGTTGTGGTGTGGTGAAGGTGGCTGTGGTGTGGAGGGGCGGCGGAGAGGGGTGGTGTATGGCGTGGTGGTGGCGGAGAAGGCGCGCGGAGGCGCGTGGGTGGGTGGATCGAATAGATCGGCGACCGATCTATAATTTTGGACTCGGCCGGAATATATCGTCGGAAAACTTTTCCGGTGGCCGGAGGTGGTGACCGGCGGCGGCCGGTGGCCGGAATCCGGTGGAGAGGGGGAGAGGAAGAAGATGAGTGTTATGTTTATGTGTGTGTGTGTTGTAGAGATGGAAATGAAATAAAAGTTATATAATTTTTATATATATATTAAACTTTAAAATGAAAGTGTCAAGTTATAAATAGTTTAGGGTTCATTTTGTAACTTTTTAATGAGTTTTTGATAATTATCGTTTCGGGACTCGTTTGAGTGACTTAACGGATGAACCAACGCACGAAACTTGCGCCATTGTCATCCAAATCATTTTTCCGATAAAAATGAGTATTCACTCGACTATATTTTTATAAATGTTTTTATAAAATTTATTTAATGTTTATTATTTATTTTGGGTAACACGGGTAACCTTTGTCCGTAAAAATAAAACTTTAATTTGAACCTTTGTGTTTTTATATAAACGCTTTTGAATAAAACATAATTTATTAAATATTGTTATTTAATTAAAAAGTGATAATTAAATATGAATTTAATTAATATTACTTAATTATTTTCTCGTTTCTAAATCTTGCGAGGGCATTTCAGTCACCTTCTGACTGTTTTCGGGTCTCGGTCAAAACTAAAAAGTTGTCAGGAATGTCGTTTTACATCAAATTGCTTTAGAGTCTGAATCGTGAAAACGTAATTTAGCGGGTCGTTTTTGATAAGTCAATTTAGGAATAAAATATATCTTCTCGTTTTCAAGTCAAATAAGTTAGAAAAATAAATTTGCAAATGAGCGATAATAATCGAAATTATGATTTATTATTTAAAAACGTTTCAAAAATTTTACCGGCTACGCGGTAATCGTTTTTATGTGACCGTAAAAGGTCAAAAAGTCAAAAGTCAAGTCGGAACCAAAAAGTCAAAGGGTAAAATAGTCATTTAAAATATCAAAAATTGCGGGGTGTGACAGTACCTACCCCTTAATGGAATCCCGTCCCGGGATTCGATTTTTGTTAACCTATTGTGTGATTATGAACATATTTAAGATTTAGCAAATCCGTTTTTAAACATGGCGTTGAAAATTTTATTCAACAAAATTCAATGTTTTGACGCTTCTTAATATTAAAAAAAAAAAAAAATTGGCTAAGTTTGACCAGGTTATTTAATTCGTTAACATAAGTATTTTAGAAAAATATCATTACAAGTTTTGTGGTTGTTATAACATGTTATAAGGAAAGTCTATTGATAGCGGAAACATCAAGGGAGAAAATGTAGACGCATGGGTATGTCTGTATAAGGGTTTAAATGTTTTAGGGCAGAGACATCTGTAAGGACCGGTGATTTATATCGAACGAGGCTAAAAGATGTAAGTATTCAACTTACTTAGAAAGTACAAGGAAGTATCGTGACTCAACTCACCTTAAACAAAGGAGGAGAATAAAGTATAACCCTAATGGCTCTAATCGCGATTTAATAAATAGATGCGCCGTAAAACGAGAAATAATAATAATAACGGAACGTTGCACACAACGTTCAATAAGGAAATAGACAACCATATATGTTTGTGCTTTAGTTTAGTCAACAAAATGTGTTTTTATGACTTATTAAATTTATAAAGATGTCACGACGTTCTTACGAAAAGTTATTATTTATAGAAAGTTTTTCATTAAAAAAGAAATTTGTTTCGGGGCGTTAATAGTATCCCCTAATTTAATCGTTTCTATATCTCCAAAAACGAACTAGTGGAACCCTAGCGTCTAACCAAAATCCTTAGCTCGCTAAACATGTACATAATTTTATTTTATTTTGCTATAATTAGAAATGACCAACGGCAACGACTTATCCTTTTTAGAAAGGAAAAAAAATTAAACCTTCGTTTTGATATTAAAAAGCTCTACGAATATTTTCAAAGACCTTCGACACTTAATAAACCTTTCGAGACATTTTTTTTAAACGTTCGTTTTACCCTCATTTAAAACTCGGACCAACAACTACATTTTTATAAATCACCCATGAACTTGACCAAAAACTTGACCACAATATTTTCCAAACTATCCAAAATTCTTTTACGCCAAAACCAATCAACAAAATTCACTATAATTCAAGCATAACCTCATCGCCATCTTTGTTGCAACTCACAATTTTCACATCCTCTCAACAAGAACAATTTATATATCCGAAATCATCAAAAATCTTTATTAAAATATTTATTCATTTTATTCATTTAAAAAGAAAAAATCATAGCACAAACATATGGAGTCGTGAATCAAAAGTATAAGAATACACAGCAACAATAACTATAACAAGCGGTAATGGGATGCGGAGAGTGGACATTTTGAGAAACAATATCTCCAGAATAAAAGTCAACAAATGGGAGGAGCTCACGGAAGGGCTCAGGTGATATGTGACGAAATATCGTACTCAGTTGTTAGTTCGTGGATAAATCAAATCCATTAGCTCAAAAGCGCACAAGTCGGTTAGCTCCACAAACAGTTCGTGATCGCAAGGTTTTGTAACGGAAAGAGTAAAAATTTTAAGAATGAGATAAGGTAGTTCAAACGAGGCTTTAAGATTCTGCTGAGTGGTAAGACACGATCGTGCTTCTAGATCTTTAAAGGATTTTCGGTGATTATCGGGTTCGAGTTCATACTTATGTCATATCGGTAGTGTTCCCAAATCTTAAAAGTAAGCACTATTTCTCTAAATTCTAGGTCGTGTGTCGAGTTGTTCTTCTCATGAACTTTCAGTTGGTGGTAGCTAGTCCTTAGGTCTTTCAGTTGATGGTAGCTAGTCCTTAGGTCGATTTTCGAGTAGACGCTACATCCTCGCAGTTGATCGAAAAGATCGTCTATACTAGAAAACGGGTATCGGTTAGCTTGTTAAATTCTCGGCTTGTCGGTGTACATCCTGAAGGATCCATCAGAGGTTTTGTCGATACGAGGATCTCATAATTCACGTGATTCTATCTCACTAAAAGGTAAGTATATCGAAGAAAATCTTCTAGTTCTCTTGGTCATAACCCAATTAGAGCGATAAGTCCGGTACATTCTAAATTCTTACAATCCATAATTATCGCAACTACAAGAAGTAGGATTTGGTCTCCTGGCTAAGGGTATGGTGTTTCTATATACCAAGGTTGAAGAAAATCTGCTTAGTTATGATTCTTACGAATACAAATACACGTGACCGACACGACTCCTGAATACGCACGCAAAACATTAATAAAATACAGGTACAATATAATCTCGTTAACAATGTAGGGAAAAGAAAGAAAATAGAAATGAAAAGTAAGGGTAATTTGACCAAAAATTTATAGTGACTACTCCCAGCATAGCATGGTCCTTTCTGAATTTATACATAGGTGATCAAGCTATGTATAATTTAAGAACTAACGATGAAATGCTCATTTCGTCAAATTAATGTTATATATAAAAAAAAATCTTATACGGTACAAACGATATAGTTTATAAGGTAGCAAAACAGTTCGTGGTAATGAAAACAAGGTTGTTTATATAATGACGCAAGATATTTTGTAAGATAATGGGAAATGTTTTATGAGGCGATAACAAAAATAGTTTACAAGAAAGTTACGTGACGGTTTATAATGTAATGGTAACAAATGGTTTACGAGTTGACAACCCAACAATTTATAAAGTGGCAACGTAATGGTTTATAAAAGACACGAAGTAGTTCATAAGATGTTGACGACATACTTCATAATTTGACAGCTAAATAGTTTATAAATGACAACGAAATAATTCATGAGGTGACACCGAAATAGTTTGTAAGATAACTGCAAAATAATTTATAATAGGGTAGCAAAAGAGTTTATAATTAACCGTAAAATAGGTTATAAAATGAAAACGAGTTAGTTCATTGATTGATGTCAGATTATAGTTTATAGGTCATAGTAGGATAATTATAAAATGTTGACATAACGGTTCATGAGATGATATCAAAATAGTTTATAAGGTGTTAAAATAAACAAGAAGCTATTAGCAAAAGGTTTGTAAACTAGTGTAAAATAGTTCATAACGTGACAACAACTATGTTTATAAGACGGACACTAGATAGTTCACTAGGATACCATCAGTTTAGTTAATAACAGTAAGAACTAGTTTACATAGATAATTGTGAAATGGTTGTAAAACGGTAAAGGAGTAGCTTACTTATATTTACTAGAGAATTAAAGTGTAACTGACAAAATCGTCATGACACAATTTGAACAAAGGATTTAGGGAAATCCACACAATACACGAAATTCACAGGTAAGTACTAGTGCAACACTCTTAGAGATTACAGTCTGAGTCTACTTTGGTTTCACTAAATAGGGAAAAATCTTTCCTTAAACATCAACGTTACCTTTGACGGTGTTAGAGCTCCAACAAGTTTTAACCTCCTAAAATTACGGTTTCACTTCGGTTCAGATATTTAATTTTCACTATGGCTCTAAGTGAATATCGAAACGGGTGTCCTATAATTCCTACTCACACAGCCAACAGCTTGTTAGTTATTGCATTCACAATGCTATGTCAGTGTGGTGCATCTTTCGTTTGTTGTGGAAGGGGAATTTTTGTTACTTATGCGTCCTTGAAATTTGGTTTAGCAATATAAGCTCTCAAGGCCTTTTGTCATTTATTTTGTTGTTGTTATTCCTTACTACCTTGGTTCCCTAATGTACAACCTAATCCATTTAGTCGCGAGCCATGTGGATTCTTTCCTCATAAACAGTATTGGCTTCGATAGCATTAGCAATTCGTTGGGTTATAATACACTTGATTATCGTGGAACTCGTTCCTTGTCTTGTCGTTCGGTCTTTTTCTTCAAAATCGAATGGCGGTATGGAAATTAATCTGTCGATAAATGGTTTAAGTATAGACTAATTTTGAGCTAAATGAGTACTCACACAAAATCTTCAAGGTGGTGGATGAAAATACGATGCAGGCACTCTAATGAGTATGGGACGAGTGTTTAAAACTCGTCTTCAGAGACGGGGAGCAAAACAATTTGGGAAGATCAACATAGAGTTCAAAATAGCTGATGAGTATATGGTCAAAGTAATTAAGATTAAGGTCTTTTATGAACGAGTTTACATAGCAATTACCATATTAAACCTCCAGTTACAAGTCCCGCCCATACAAGACTTGTGAAACTTAGATTCATACATAATTCCATGTAAACATAATCGTGTCGGGTTTCGCGTAATACGATATTGTATAAGGTTATGAATAATAAGTTCGAGACCATTGCTTTCGAATCAAATGTCTTAGAACAATTTTTTGAGACCATTGTCGTCTTCCATAAGATCTTAGAAAGGTTTAATATTCATTATAGACAACTTCCATATAAGTTAAAATAGAGGAATTCACGTAAGGCGAAGTAAACGCGGAGATGAGGATACCGCAAGGAAAAGATAACCTCAGAGAAGATAACGCCAGAGAAAAAGATAATCGCAGAGAAAGATAAGCCGTAAGCTCATAGCAAAAAACACGGTATAAAGGCACTCAATAAAAGCACGTAAGGAACATACTGGTTAAGTCCAGACCTAGATATTTACCTAGTATTACTGGTTCTCTATAACCTCTGGCTTTGATACCAATCTGTCTCACCCCAAACGGGGCTGACAGAAAACGTGTCAGAGGGCGTGATGTCATATAATCCGAACAAATGGCACAAGCAGAGAACGACTACTAATGGACGTTTTGGAAATCTAACTTGTTGATTGTTTAAAAATAAATAAGGTTTAAATGATTCTGAAAGAAATTAAACATTTGCGGAAGCATAAGTAAAATGTTGCGGAAGCATAATTTTGGTTTTCAAAGACATCGAGTATGATATTTGATAAGTCTTTGAAAGAGTTCATTTGCAGTAGACTCCACCATAGCTCATCAAGAAGTCCTAAGCTAAAGCACCTATGAGAAAAACATGCTAAAAACGGTCAACATAAAGTTGAGTGAATTCATAGGTTTAAGTAAAACATTTATGAGGACCAAAAACGTTTAGTGAATACATCTTCACTCAATGTATTACGAAAAACATTTAATAATCAGAAACTTTCAATCAAAGTAGTGTGGACCACAAGTTTACAGTTACGACGTGCGTTATAGGAGATTATAACTTTACGTACAATGCACATGCGACCTATTATAACGAATACAATTATCACAGAAAGTAGTATTACTGTTGCGCTAAGCTACATACACCGAAGCTAATTTAAAGTCAACAGGGTGGTACATCCCTGTTGCATAGTTTTCATGCATATGCCGGTGATCCCAAACCAAAGACCACCATAAAGTATAATCAACATGACGTATATCCGTTTGTTCATCGACGACAAAAACAAGTAAGTGCATGCTTACCCGGATAGGGATAATTAGTCCCAATAGATCTATCTACTCACTCGCGCTTCCTTAACCGGTCCTCCGGTCGAGAAACTAACAGTTCATGATAATTCGGGCAGTAGTAGGTTTGTAAGCAAACTTAGGCAACACGTAAATAGGAGATGGTAACTGAAAACACTTGTGTCCAATGAAGAAATAACCATTTTATTCATAAACAACTTTAATTCCTTAATTTCTAAGTAGAAAGAGTGGGATATCAATCAGTAACCAGGTTTGCAACTAGTGTGTAACGAAGTTTGAAATTAGGTAACGTAAACGATGTTTGTAACGAGCTTGTTTCTCACCCCAAAGATATAAAACATTTATCCAAAACAAGGTAAGATGTGGGGCCTATGAATCTACAAAGTATTGAAAGGTAATTGTACTGTAGTAAAATATATGAGTTTGTAAAAGAGCATGTATTCCCCTCGCGGGTTTATAAAGCATTAAAAGATTGAAATGCGAGACTATGAACTCACCTTGATGTTGCAGAGCAACTAGCAGAAATGCAAATAATAAGCACAACACAAACGGAGAACGGAACGGCTTGACCAAGAAGTTGCAGCTTAACTTAACAGCTAAATCCCATTAGTTTAGGATGATGAATTTGGGTTTACCGATGGATGAGCACATCAACGCGACTAGTTGATAAAGGATTTGGATTTCAAGTTGGATGAGTTTGGTGGTTGGTTAAATAAAATAATCGAAATACACACGCAAAAGATGTAAATTTATTCCGTAGATATTACATATGAAAAAGAAACAATGTATATAATTCATATGACAAATACATCAATAAAGACAACAACCAAAATATTAAGTCGCATTATATTGAATACTTTACAAAGTATTATTTTAAGGAAAGTGTTAAAAATTTTGGTAATAATTTAATTCGACCACTTTTTCCATAAGTCACCAATTAAATTAATAATATGTTTTTTGTAAAAGTAAATACACGTTTTAAAGTTACGTATTAGTTAAACGACGCTTTAAAAGGTTTGACAAAAGTTATTGTTGGGAATTATAAAATAATATTTTATAATTTAGTATTTCGTTACATGTTTTAAGTAAACTAGTTGTATCGTTTGTAAAAGTATAGTTTTCGTTTGTTGTCGCGTTATTGTGTAGCTACATATTAAAAATCTTAAAAACAATATAACTTTGTCCATTTTATCCGGTTTTCTAAAATGTATAATCTTTAATGAAAATTTTCTATTAGTATAAGGCGATTTTTAGAAATTTTGGCATGACTTTGCCGTTTGTATGACGTTTCCATTTTTACCAAAACCAATGTTTTTCCTACTTTTAATCAATCAATGTTGCAATATACTCGCGTTATTCCATATCTATAATTAAACGAGATCAAATAGTAAATAACATCACTAAAACCAAACACACCCTATGTTGTTAAACTCATATCCAAACGCCCTCTTTTGGGCTGTTACACAGCCATCCAAACACCCTTTATATGTTTAAAAGCCAAACGCACCCCCTTATGGCTAAAAACGCAGCCAACATACGCCCCTATTTGAGTTGTATATCAACCAAATCAAAAGAACGAAACCAATTATATCAAGCAAAATAATAATAATAAGAAAGACGAAACAAGAATAAATAAACACAACCACATAAATTTTATCATTAAGTTTTACAACATGAACCCATCAAACTCGAATCATAAGATGATCGAGTGGTGGTGGTTGCGGCATGTGACAGCCTGCGACTGTGACGGATGTTGTTGGCCATGGCAGCGAGAGTGACGATATGGTGGTGAGGGTGTTGGTTGCGGTGGTTGGCAGCGTATGGTGGTGGAGAGGGTGATGAGGACGAGGTAGTATAGTAGTGGGTCGATGGAGATGTGGTGGTGGCGGGCTGTGGTCGGTGTGGTGGAGTATGATTAGATGAAGGTCTGTGGCGGCTAGGGTGGGTGATGGAGTGCTGTGGACGAGTGGTGATTGGTGGTGTTATGTTTTGCGACGATGGGTATGGCAGTGGTTGTGTGTGAGACGGAGAATGGATGGTGTCGAGGGGTGGGGAGATGATGGATGATGATGCTTGTCGCTGGCGGTGTGTGAGGATGAAGGAAGCGTTGGCTGTTTAGGCTGGCGGCGGCAGTTAGTTGATGGTGAGGTGGTTACTGTGGGCTTGTGAAAATGGTGATAGTGGCGACGTTGTGATGATGGCATGGTGATGAGGGTGGTGGTGTTGATGGCGGCTGAGTTGGGCTGTGGTGGATGGCTGCGGCGGCTGGCCGGAGGTGATGAAGGTGATGCGAGGGTGATGTTAAAAATGGTGGTGTGGTGTTTGTTAGTGGCGTGGGGTGAGAGTAGGTCGGATGGTGAGAGTTGCGGCGGTTCGGTTGGCCGGGATTTATGGAGCGCGCCAGTAAATATTTGGGAGGACGGGAGAGGATTTTTAGGGTTATCCCCTACCGTCAAACTTAACCTCACAAAACCCTTTTAGGGTTAGGGTTAAATTGTGTGTGTAGAAGTGGTATAATATGTATATATATATATAAATATATATATATATAAACTTTATTAAATAAATGGATGTGAAAATAGATTACGGGTTTAAAAAGGGTAAGATTAATTTTCTCAGGACCATTTGTGGTAATTGTTGAGGAAATTTTATTAAAATATAGGTTCGGGGCTCATTTGAGGTACTTAACGGAGGAAATAAAATGCGAAACGTGCGCCATTGTTTTTCAAATAATTTTTCTGATAAAAATGAATATTTACTTGACTATTATTTTATAAATCGTTTTTATAAGACTTATTTGTAAAAATCGATTATTATTTATTTGGTACATTTGGTCTCCGGGTAACACCTTTTGTTATGTAAAATTTAAAACTTTAATTTGAACTTTCGTGTTTTAAAATAACCGCCTTTGAATAAAAATTTAATAATTTATTAAATATTTTTATTTAATAAAAAGTGATAATTAAATATAAATTTAATTATTTTTTTGGTCGGTACGAGTTGTGTTCAAAATTTTGCGAGGCTATTTCAGTCATTTTCTGCTTGGTTTCAAGTCTCGGGCAAAACTAAAAAGTTGTCCGGAATGTCGTTTTATGTCAAACGCTAGTATACCGCATAATTAATAATTCATTTTGTCAGGTCGTTTTTGATAAATCATTTTGAGAATAAAATATATCTTCTCGTTTTCAAGTCAAATAAGTTAGAAAAATAAATTTGAATTATGAGCGATAATAATCGAAATTATGATTTATTATTTAAAAACGTTTCAAAAATTTTACCGGCTACGCGGTAATCGTTTTTATGTGACCGTAAAAGGTCAAAAAGTCAAAAGTCAAGTCGGAACCAAAAAGTCAAAGGGTAAAATAGTAATTTAAAATATCGAAAATTGCGGGGTGTGACAGTACCTACCCCTTAAAGGAATCCCGTCCCGGATTCGTTTTTGTATAAACCTATTGTGTGATTAGGAACATAATTTAGGATTTAACACATTCACTTTTTTTTTTTTTTTTTAACATGGCGTTTGAATAATTTTATTCGCAAATTTAATGTTTTTGACACTTCTTAATATAAATATTTCCTTTTGGCCTTAGTTTGCTCCTGGTTACTTTCAACCTTCTCTCTCACATGAGTATCTTTTAGAAAAACTATCGTTACCAGTTTTTGTGGTTGATTATAACATGTTATCAAAGAATGTCTATTGATAGAAAAAAAAAATGAAACATAAAAGCGCCCTGTCACTGCACGCTTCGGACTGGTGTGGGTATGTCTGTATAAGGGTTTAAATGTTTTAGGGCAGAGATATCTGTAAGGACCGGGGATTAATATCGAACGAGGCTAAAAGATGTAAGTATTCAACTTACTTAGAAAGTACGAGGAAGTATCGTGACTCAACTCACCTTAAACAAAGGAGGAGAATAAAGTATAACCGAACGGCTCTAATCGCGACTTAATAAATAGACGCGCCGTAGAACGAGAAATAATAATGATAACGGAACGTTGCACACAACGTTTAGTAACGAAATAGACAACCATATATGTTTGTGCTTTTAGTTTAGTCATAAATGTATCTTTACGAATCGTTAAGTGATATAGATGTTACGACGTTCTTTCGTAAGTTTCTATTTATAAAAAACGTTTCATTCTTAGGAAGTTTTAATTTTGGACGTTAATAGCATTACTAATTTAATCGTTTTTATCTCCAAAAACGAACATTGCACCCTATAGCTCTAACCAAAACACTTAGTCTTGCTAAATTATATTATATAAAATGGTTGTTATATTTAGAAATGAACCAACTGGCAAGACTTATCATTTTTAGAAAAATTCTAAACCTTCGTTTTTGATATAAGAAGCTCCACAAATTTTTCAAAAAACTTTCGACACTTTTAATTAACTTTTAGATAACATTTTAAACATCCGTTACCTCATTTAAAACTCGGGCCGACAACTATATTTTTATAAATCACCCATGGACTTGACCAAAAACTTGACCATAACACTGCCATATTTTCCAAACTATCTAAAACTCTTTTATGCCTAATCTAATCAACCAAATTCACTTTAATTCAAGCCTAACCTCATCGTCGTCTTTGTTGTAACTCACAAATCTCACAACCTCTTAACAAGAACAATTTGTATATTTGAAATCATCAGAAATCTTTATTAAAATATTTATTCATTTTAATCATTTAAAATCATAGCACAAACATATGGAGTCGTGAATCAAAAGTATAAGAATACAAAAAAAACCATAACTTAACAAACGATTGATGGATTGCGAAGATGTGGACCATTTTGAGAAACAATATCCTGAATTAAAGATCAACAAAATGGGAGGAGCTCGCGGAGAGCTCAAGTGATACGTCGATGACTAATATCGTACTCAGTCGTTTAGTTCGAGGATAAATCAAACCTCAGCTTCAAAGGCACAAGTCGGTTAACTCCACAAACAGTTCGTGATCGCAAGGTTTTGTAACGGCAAGAGTAAAAATTTTAAGAATGAGATAAGGTAGTTCAAGTGAGGTCTTAAGATTCTGCTGAATGGTAAGACACGATCGTGTTTCAGATCTTTTTAAAAGATTTTCGGTGATTATCGGGTTCGAGTTCATACTCATGTCATATCGGTAGTGTTCCCAAATCTTAAAAGTAAGCACTATTTCTCTAAATTCTAGGTCGTGTGTCGAGTTGTTCTTCCCATGAGCTTTCAGTTGGTGGTAGCTAGTCCTTAGGTCTTTCAGTTGATGGTAGCTAGTCCTTAGGTCTTTCAGTTGATGGTAGCTAGTCCTTAGGTCGATTTTCGCATAACGCTATATCCTCGTAGTTGATCGAAAAGATCGTCTATATTATGTAACGGGTAATGGTTAGCTTGTTAAATTCTTGGCTTGTCGGTGTACATCCTGAAGGATCCATCAGAGGTTTTGTCGATACGAGGATCTCATAATTCACGTGATTCTATCTCACTAAAAGGTAAGTATATCGAAGAAAATCTTCTAGTTCTCTTGGTCATAACCCAATTAGAGCAATAAGTCCGGTACATTCTAAATTCTTACAATCCATAATTATCGCAACTACAAGAAGTAGGATTTGGTCTCCTGGCTAACGGTTTGGTGTTTCTATATACCAAGGTTGAAGAAAATCTGCTTAGTTATGATGCTTACGAATACAAATACACGTGACCGACACGACTCATGTACGCACGCCAATATTAATAAACATACAAGAGCAATCATTAATCTCGTTAACAAGCAGGGAAAAGAAAGAAAAAGAAATGAAAAGTAAGGGTAATTGACAAAATTATATAGTGACTACTCCAGCTAGCATGGTCTTATCTGAATTTTACATAGTGATCAAGTATGTATAATTAAAGAACTAACGATGAAATGCTCTTTTGTCAATATTAATGTTATAAATAAATACTTATACGGATGCATCTCGATATAGTTTATAATGGTAGCAAAATAGTTTTTGTGGTAATGAAACAAGGTTAGTTTATTATACGAAGCAAGATATTTTGTAAGATAACGGAAATATTTTATGATGGCTGATAACAAAAAATTGTTTACAAGAAAGTATCGTGACGTTTATAATGTATGGTAACAAATGGTTTACGAAGTTGGACTACAAATAATATTAAAGTGGCAACGTAATGGTTTATAAAAGACACGAAATAGCTCCAGATGATGTTGACGACATATTTCATAAATTGACAGCGAATAGTTTATAAATGACAACGAAATAATTCATGAGGTGACACCAAAATAGTTTGTAAGATAACCGCAAAATAATTTATAATAGGGTAGCAAAAGAGTTTATAATTAACCGTAAAATAGGTTATAAAATGAAAATGAGTTAGTTCATTGATTGATAGTCAGATAAGTTATGAGGTAATGGTAGGATAATTATAGCCAGCTAAGGAAGATTCTAGCCCTCTTGCCTTGCTCTCCAATCCTTTAATCTCTGTCATTCATTTCCCAATCATTTGAGCATCAATTGTGGCCGTTTGATCAAATTGTGTATATCTGAGGATCGCCAATGTGTCATTCCATTGATGTGATAGTGTGTTAGTTGTGTGAGTGATCCAAGAGCAAATCCCACTTAACTTTGTGCTTTTTTTGCTCTAACGTGTCCTTAGAGTTTGAGTGACCAATGATTTCCTCTTGATTGGACTATTTTGTCCTTACCATTGTGTTTAGGAGCTCATGAATTGACTAACGCACCCTTTGATTTCCATTTGCCCTTTGTTTTACCATGGGAGTGAAAGTGGGACGATGGGTGAATAGTAAACGGGTTTCGCGCCTCTTTTTGACAGGTAAAACTGTTATACTTTGAGGAATTTGCAAATTTGACCCTTGTGTTCTTTTTCTCCTTTTCATGTTATAAATATCTTACAAGAAATGCAAGTTTAGCCCTTGTGGTTTATATTAAAGAGGAAGTGGGCTAGTTATAGGCTTACTAGATATGGGTAAGGCCCAATTAGAGGTGAGGGGTTATTTTTTGACTTTTTGTGAAACTTAGAGGGTTAAAATGGAATATTATGGGTCTTGTTGACTTTTGTTGACCAATGATTAACTTTTTCTTTGACTGGATTTGACTGAGGCTTTGCTTCCGGCTTTTGTTCTTTGGCTTCTTTTTGTAATCTTCTAATTCTCGTGTCCGTGCTTGCTTGTTTTTGATTGTTTTCTTGTGATTTTTGATATATCCGTACCTACACACACAAAACACAAATACATGCATATTTTTGCCATTTTTTGTCTGTTTTGGGTTTAATTGGGTTATTTTAAGAATAAATGGATATGTGTATTCTACACTTATCAAGGTTACACACTTGGAAGTGGGGAGGACAATACGAAATTATTGGAATTGATGAAACTTTGTACAAAACTGTCAAATATGTTGCATAAAAACAGAAAGAGTGATTTGGTGAGCCAAAAGAAATGAGAGATTAAGTGAGCTTAAAAATAGAAAGAGAGATGTGTAAATAAAAACAGAAATGAGTGATTATATGATCAAAAAGAATTGAGAGATATTGTAAGCATAAAAACAGAAAGAGAGCTTGTGAGAAGAATAAATTAATGACACAAGTCCTTTTTGGAAAGAAATTGAAGTTAGTGCTGGTAAATTAAAACTTAATGCTGTTAGTCTTAGGTTATTGGGTTACTTACTACTGTTAGGCATAACATTGTGCTGTCAGTCTAAGTTAATGCCGCTAGGCCTAATTTAGTGCTACCAGTTCAAGTTAATGTTGTTTATGGTGATTCTATAAATACTTTGATTCAGGGTTTCATTCGATTTCAATAATTCAAACACTCTCTAACCATAAACCCTAACTCAATTTCATCTTTGATAATCAAAACACAACACAATGTTATCCCCAACTTTTGTTGATACTCACAACATGGTCGCATTCTTGGAAAAAACCCGCGGAGAGTGAAAGGTTTCATGAGATTATTAATTTTCTGAATGCTAATCAGATTCATTATGCATTGACTGTGAATAATATCATCTACACATCTTGCATTCAACAGTTTTAGGCAACAGCAAAGGCAAACACTATCAATGGTGAACGTCAGTTACAAGCCCTAATTGATAAGAAGAAGGTGATCATCATGGAGTCAAGCATTAGAAGTGATCTTCACTTGAAAGATGCAGAAGGTACTGATTGTTTGCCAACTGCTACAATATTTGAAGAACTGACACGGATGGGGTATGAAAAACCTTCTCAAAAGTTTACATTTTATAAAGCTTTCTTTTCTCCGCAATAGAAGTTCTTAATTCATAGCATTACCCAATCCCTTAGTGCTAAATCCACTGCATGAAATGAATTTAGTAGCACAATGGCTTCTTTAATCATATGCTTGGCTACAAACCAAAAATTTAATCTGTCTAAGTACATTTTTGATGCTATGGTGAAACAGAGGAAGAACATTGTAGTTACTCAAGAGGAGACACAACAAGATGATAGTGTTCCTACACCTTCCAATGATCCACCTCTTAGTGGTAAGGATAACATGCAACTATCTGAATGAATGCTTTTGTGTACCAATTTACAAAAACAGGTTCTTGATTTAGAGAAGGCAAAGGATGCTCAAGCAAAGAAGATTGCTAATTTAAAGAAGAGGGTCCAGAAGTTGGAAAGGAAATAGAAATCAAGAACTACAGGATTACAAAGATTAAGGAAAGTTAGTATGTCTAGAAGAGTTGAATCCTCTGAAGATAAGGAGAGTTTGGGTGATCATGAAGATGCATCCAAACAAGGGAGGAGTATTGAAGACATTGATAAAGATGCTGATATTTCTTTAGTTGATGATACCAGGGGAGGTTAGATAATGAAGAAATGTTTGATACAAATGGTCTTCATGGTGATGTGGTAAATGTGGAATGCCAGTTGGTGAGAAACAAGAGCAGAGTGTAAAGGAAAGAGAAGTAGATACTAGTGTTGAAGATAGTGCTGCTCCTACAACTATTGAAGAAATAACTTTGGCTCAGACACTTATTCAAATCAAAGCAGCTAAACCTAAAGTTGTTACTACTGCTGCTACAACAATAACAACTACAAGACCCAAGGCTAGAGGGGTTGTAGTAAAGGAGCCAAGTAAATTCAAAACTCCACAAGAATCACAACCTTCAATGATTAAAGACAAAGGCAAAGAAATCATGATTGAGCCTAAAGTTCCTCTAAAAAGAAAAGATCAAGTTGCTCTTGATGATGATTTGGCAAGAAATCATCAAGCTCAGTTGGAGGCTGAACTTATAGAAGAAGAAAGGCCTACAAGGAAAAAGGAAGAAGAAGCCAACATAGCTTTGATTGAGTCATGGGATAATACACAAGCTATGATGTAGGCATATTTTGAGTTAGCTCAGAGGCTACAAACAGAAGAACAAGGAGAGATAACTATTGAAGAAAGATCAAGACTGTTTATAGAGCTTATGAACAAAAGAAAGAAACATTTTGCAATGCTTAGAGCTGAAGAGAAACGAAGAAAGCCACCAACTAAAGCTCAAAAGAGGAATCTAATGTTTACCTATCTTAAAAAATTGGGTGGATACAAACATAATCAGTTGAAGATCAAGAGCTATGAAGAGATCTAGAAGATGTTTGATAATGAAATGAGGAGAGTAAATACTTTAATTTCTATAGATTTTGAGGTAGTTAAAAGAAAAAAGGAAACAAAAGAAAGTTCTAAAGGAACAGAGGATGAACTTGAATCTGATAAGTCAAAGAAGGCAGAAAGTGGTGAGGAGAAAACTAAAGGCAGCAGAAAGAAGATGCTTGGTAAGAAAAGAGCAGGGAAAGAGCAACAACAAGAATCTTTAAAGAGACAAAGAATGAAGGATGTTATAGAGACAGATGAGCATGAAGAAGTTGAAGAAGTTGATGAAGCTGAGCTAAAAAAGCATTTGGTGATAGTAAAAGATGATGATATACCAATTGATGCTATACCACTTGTTACTAAACCACCAGTGATTGTTGAATACAAGCTTCTAAAAGAAAGAATAATGGCACAATATCAATTGATAAGAGCAGATGGAAGTTCCAAGAGATATTATTCAATGATTAGGATGCTTCAGGATATTGACATAGAAGACTTAGAGACTCTTTGAAAGTTGGTCAAAATAAAGCATGGTGATACAAGGCCTAAAGATGAACATGAAAGAGTGTTGTGAGGTGATTTAAAAGTCATGTTTGAACCAGACATAAAGAGTGATATATGGAGAAATCTACAAGGATACAAAGTGACTATTTGGAAGTTGTATGATTCATGTGGAGTGCACTTTGTAAAGTTTGAAAATGTTCACATCTTTATGTTAGTTGAAAAGAGATATCCCCTCGCACCAATAACAATCACAAATATGCTTAACAAGAAACTTCAAACTGATTATTGGAATGAGATGTGCTACCAACTACTTAAGCTTATGGTAAAGCAGCAAAAGGGTCAATAAAAGGTTTGAATGCATCTTCCTAATAGTGATGAAGACTTTTAACAAAGAAACTTAAAGATTTCGAAGATGAACATCAAGTTTAGGGGAGGATTGTTAGGACTTAGGGGGTGTTTGGGATTGCTTATTAAAAATAGATTATGCATTTTGAAAACACATAATTAGATAATCAGTTGTTTCAAAATGTGGTTTTGAAATATTGTGTTTGGGTTTGATTATGCCATTTGGTATCGCAATAATCAGATAATCAATTTTTAAGTGTTTGACAAATCAAATTATTTAATGTCTAAACATGTAAAATGATAATAAAACACATTCTTCTATATTATCAAATCAAACAAATTTAACATTAGTTAACAATTTATTTAAGTTTGAACTTATATATATATAAGTCCAACATATTTACTTTGTTTGAATTGTTTTTCGAGTAAATACATAGCAAATGTGGGGTTGGCAAAGTGGCAACTGGCAAGTAGCATTGATAAATATATGAGGTTAAATTTGTAATTTGGCACATAAATAGAAAGCACGTTTATCCAACAGCAGCACCCATGCTGCTTTTCCAAAACGGCGTTGTAAGAGCTCATAATCACAAATAATCACTTATGTGATTCTATTTGCCAAACATCAAAATTGGATTATTCACGTTATCAAATCGTAATAATCTAATAATCTGCTACATACCGCAATGCCAAACACCCTCTTAAAAGACTTCAAGGATTCTTAGAGTTACTACTGCTCAGGTATATAATGGAAATTATGCTAAGTAGTTAGTACTATTAGTATAAAGTTACCACTGCTAGTTACTACTATTAGTATAATTTAGTACTGTTAGTATAAGTTACTGCTGTTAGTTGAAGTTAAGAATGCTCAGAGTTGAAGACTGAAATATAAGCTAAGTAGTTAGTGCTGCTAGTAGTAATGTTAAGACTGCTAGTACATGTTACTACTGTGAGTATATATTAGTACTGCTAGTACTAATGTTACTTCTGCTTATGTTTATTAGTACTGCAGGTGAAAAAGTTTATGCTGCTGAATTACAACTGCTAGAAAACTTCCTACTGTCAAGAGGATAAAGACGGTTTAAAGAGATAAAGATTGTTTGGAGAACAAGAATACCTGTGAAGATAAGTATTGAGAGATTTTTGTACAAGATATGTATAATGTATTTGTTTAAGAGATTACGTTTATGTTTAGAAAAGATTATGATATCTAAGGAATGTATGTAAGTCGATTAGGACTCCTTAGTCTATAAAAGGAGGCTCTAGGGCATTAGTTGAGATACGAGTTTACGAGTTTTCATAGTTGTCAAGTCAATTTAGAAAAGCTTCAAGGTTCTAAACCTTAGTACTAGTGAAGAGTTCTCGTATTGTTGATCCAATAATATTGGAGCGTTTGGTCATATATTTGTTTATTCACAATTACTGTTTTATTCATAATAATTCTAGGTATTAAGGTATAGATTCCGCATACACTTTAGTATACATACAAAGTTTCTACAACAAGTTATTTTAGATTTATCCAAGGTAATTTAACCTTCGACAACCTAAGTAATCGATCAAGGATTGAGATCAACAAAACCCTATTGTAACAATTTGTAATCCAGGTTTTAATCAAGTAAAGTTCATCTGTCCTTTTAATCTTTCAATATGATTATGTATTGTTTGATTGAATTTTGTTCTTTATCTTCTTATAACATGCTAGGTTAGATCCATTAGTATTTACTTATGATTGCATGAAATATAGATTGTAGATCCTTTTAATGTTGCTTGTTGTTATTGATGTACGCGTTGGGCTTTAGAAAACTAGCCATAAGTTATTAAATTGGTATAGACGTCTAAGGAAACGTGAGTGTGTAGAAAGGATACCATCGGTAATAGTCTTCATACTACCTTACCCCTAATATGGTTGATCCCTCTTTAGATGTTTAAATTGCATGTAATATACTCTTAGGGGCCTTATAATAGTCTTCATACTACCTTACTTGTGCATTGCCTTAACGGAATATTACATAGACGACAGGTTTATGTAATCCGTTCATGACTTAGGAAATACTTACACAGATCATCACAAGTGTGACAAAGCAACATGATTAGAAGATGCAATCTGAGGAGTAGTGCATGATTAAGTAAATACGTTCGTTTATCATATAAGTTATCACCAAAGTAGTTTAGATTGTAATTTAGTTTAATTAGATAAAACAAACCAAACCTCTCAATCCATGATTTTACCTACTTTCTATAAAATAAAAATACAAAAAGAATCTTCGCTCAACCCTATAGACCTTTGTTAGATCTTGATCGAACCTTCCCAACTTATTCCCTTAGAGAACGATAACAACCCCCGAGTCTTGCCTTACTACACTACAACGGTTAGGTACTCTGCCTGCGGGATTGTAAAACTTCATGTGAAGTCTTTACGACCACCGCATCACAGTGTTCGTTTTCTAATTGCTAAAAGGTGCGCGATTCGTATTTATGTTTATGTTATTTATATGCACTGTATGTGATCTTAATCCGCTGAGTAACTCATGTTTATATTAAGTGTAATATAAGTTACTAGATAATAAATTCCAATAGTAGCATCACGAGCCGTTCATATGGTGATATAATTACATAAAAACGCTAAAAACACACATTTTTAATACTTTTCTTGCTTATTGTGTGCAACCCATTTACGGTTATATTTTTGTGAAAATAAAGATTTCTAAGAGTCACTAAAATTTTGGAAAAGAAAATACGGTTATGGTTTTTAAATGATTTTATACGTGTATTATGTTATGTGGTTTATAATTCGCGCTTTTTGGCTTATTATTGTATTTACTTGTTTGTAATGATAACCATGATGTTTACGTACATGTAAATCATGGTTCATAAGCCCTAATACGTAAATTATGCATACTTGTTTATTTGGTAATTTTTTTATATGCAAAAACCTTTATACGCCTTGAGTTGGACTACAAATTTTTTTTGCGAGTTCGCATGACCTTCGTGGACAAAAAACTGATTTCCTGATTCTCTGTTAAGAGTTGGACTACGAAATTTTTTTGCGAGTTTGCAACTCAGTAACCAAAAAATTTATAGTTTCGTGCAAAGAGCGGGGAAGACTTTTTCCTTGTGTGATCGTGGTCTAAAGTCGGTTAATCGGTTTAATCAGTTTTGTAGTATTTTTTTATATACCAAGTATATGACCTTTGCAATTGATTATTTCGATGTGTGTTTTTCACATGTTTTAGGATGATTCCGAAAAGATATTGGGCTCTTATTTTGGTCATTGGCATGTCTAGTTATTAGGCGTTTATTGGTTGTTTGTTTGCATGATGTTTATATGTTTTAGTGTGATTTGTTGTTTCGAATTGTTTTTGCTTGTTTATATAATGTGTCGACTTGTATATAACTGTGAACAAAATGTTTTGAAAAAATTATTATAGACTAAAAGCTATCGTGATAATAATCTATTATAGACTATTATCTTGCATTGAAAAACGCATTAGGGTTGGGCTTACACACCATAATTTTCTTCCGCGTTTAAAAGAATATAAGAAAGTAGTTTTTAATACATTAGTATTTACTTATGATTGCATTTAACTTAGATTGTAGATCCTTTTAATGTAGCTTCTTGTGATGGATGTGCACGTTACGCTTTAGAAAACTAGTCATAAGATATTAAATTAGCATAGACGTCTAGGGAAACGCGACTGTGTAAAAAGGATACCATCGGTTACAGTCTTCATACTACCTTACCCTTAATACGGTTAATCCCTCTTAAGATATTTTAGTTGGATGTAATATACTCATAGGGGCCTTGTAATAGTCTTCATACTACCTTACTTGTGCATTGCCTTAACAGAATATTACATAGACGGCGGGTTCGTGTAATTCGTTCATGACTTAGGAAATACTTACACAGATCATCACAAGTGTGACAAAGCAACATGATTAGAAGAAGCAATATGAGGAGTAGTGCATGATTAAGTAAATACGTTTGTATATCATATAATTTATCACCAAAGTAGTTTAGATTATAATTTAGTTTAATTAGATAAAATAAACCAAACCTCTCAATCCATGATTTTACCTACTTTCTATAAAATAAAAATACAAAAAGAATCTTCGCTCAACCCCATAGACCTTTGTTAGATCTTGATCGAACCATCCTAACTTATTACCTTAGAGAACGATAACAACCCCCGAGTCTTGCCTTACTACACTACAACGGTTAGGTACTCTGCCTAGGGGATTGTAAAACTTCATGTGAAGTTTTTACGACCACCCCATCACATTGTTCGTTTGCTAATTACTAAAAGGTACGTGATTCGTATTTACGTTTATGTTAATTATATGCACTATATGAGATCTTAATCCGCTGCATAACTCATGTTTATATTAAGTGTAATATAAGTTATTAGATAATAAATTCCAATAGTAGCATCACGATCCGTTCATATGGTGATATAATTACATAAAAACGCTTAAAACTTGATACTTTTCTTGCTTTTTGTGTGCAACCCCTTTACGGTTATATTTTTGTGAAAATAAAGATTTCTAAGAGTCACTAAAAATTTGGAAAAGAAAATATGGCTTTGGTTTTTAAATGATTTTATACGTGTATTATGTTACGTGGTTTATAATTCGCGTTTTTTGGCTAATTATTGTATTTACTTGTTTGTAATGATAACCATGATGTTTACGTACATGTAAATCATGGTTCATAAGCCCTAATACGTAAATTATGCATACTTGCTTATGTGGTAATTTTTTATATGCGAAAACCTTTATACGCCTTCAGTTGGACTACAATTTTTTTTTGCGAGTTCGCATGACCTTCGTGGACAAAAAACTGATTTCCCGATTCTCTGTTAAGAGTTGGACTACGAAATTTTTTTGCGAGTTCGCAACTCAGTAACCAAAAAAATTATAGTTTCGTGCAAAGAGTGAGGAAGACTTTTTCCTTGTGTGATCATGGTCTAAAGTCGGTTAATCAGTTCAATCAGCTTTGTAGTTTTTTGTATATACCAAGTATATGACCTTTGCAATTGATTCTTTCAATGCATGTTTTTCACATGTTTTAGGATGATTCTGAAAACATGTTGGGCTCTTATTTTGGTCATTAGCATGTCTAGTTATTAGGCGTTTATTGGTCGTTTGTTTGCATGATGTTTAAATGTTTTAGTGTGATTTGTTGTTTCGAATTGTTTTTGCTTATTATAATGTGTCGACTTGTATATAAATGTGAACAAAATGTTTTGAAAAAATTATTATAGACTAAAAGCTATCGTGATAATAATCTATTATAGACTATTATCTTGAATTGAAAAATAGATTAGGGTTGGGCTTACACACCCTAATTTTCTTCCGTGTTTAAAATAATGTAAGAAAGTAGTTTTTAATACATTAGTATTTACTTTTGATTGCATGAAACTTAGATTGTAGATCATTTTAATGTTGCTTCTTGTGATGGATGAGCGCGTTAGGCTTTAGAAAACTAGCCATAAGATTTTAAATTGGCATGGATGTCTAGGGAAATGCGAGTGTGTAGAAAGGATACCATCGGTAATAGTCTTCATACTAACTTACCCCTAATATGGTTGATCCCTCTTAAGATATTTCCATTGCATGTAAAATACTTTTAGCGGCCTTGTAATAATCTTCATACTACCTTACTTGTACCTTGCCTTAATGGAATATTACATAGACAGCGGGTTTATGTAACTCGTTCATGACTTAGGAAATACTTATATAGATCATCACAAGTGTGACAAAGCAACAAGATTAGGAGAAGCAATTTGAGAAGTAGTGCATAATTAAGTAAATACGTTTGTTTATCATATATGTTATCACCAAAGTAGTTTAGATTATAGTTTAGTTTAATTAGATTAAGTAAATACTTTTAATAAAATAAAAATACAAAAAGAATATTTACTTATCCCCATAGACCTTTGTTAGATCTTGATCAAACCTTCCTAACTTATTCCCCTAGAGAACGATAACAACCCCCGAGTCTTGCCTTACTACACTATAACGGTTAGGTACTCTACCTAGGGGATTGTAAAACTTCTGGTGAAGTCTTTAGGACCACCGCATTAAGTTTTTGGCGCCGTTGCCGAGGAATAGTTAGGTTTCGACCATTGTTTAACTTAGGTCTACTCGCTTGAATCCTTTCAAGTGAGATTTTATTTTCAATATATTATCTTTCTCGTAGTCTATCTTTTCTTTGTATTATTTGTTTCGTAAATCATTTTTGTTGACCTCCATGGGAGACAAAAATCCTATCCGTACTCTTGGAGATGACCCCAAACCTAGCCACGAGGGCTATAGGAACACCATTGAGCTCATCGAAGGAAACAATGTGGTGCCTCTTCGATCTAACACCATCCGATTGGTGCAAAACGGATGCTCATTCTACGCACTTTGGTCTACGGTTCCAAACTAACATCTTAAGGATTTCTTAAAACTTGTGGACTCATTTGACCTTGATGTTTCAAATAGGGAAAGAATGCGCATGCGTTTGTTTTAATTTTCCCTTTGCGATCAAGCTAGCAATTGGCTTAAACGTCTTCAGGTAGGATCCATCTCCATATGGGTGGATCTTACTACTTGTTTCCTTGCTCAATTCTTTCCACTGGGAAGGACTGCAAAACTTCGTAATGACATCCTGATGTTCCAACAACATAAAGGAGAGTCTCTTTCTTAAGCATGGACTCGTTTCAAGGACTTACTCTAAAAATTCCCTCATCGTGGCATCGATATTTGTCTCCAAGTCCAAATATTTTATGACCATGTCGATCCCGCCACAAGACGAACCATCGATCAATCGGCCGGTGGTAAACTTCCTGACAGAAACGCTGAAGAATCCTGGGCACTATTAGAGGACTTAGCCCTCTATGACAACGAAAGTTGGAACGACCCAAGGGACTTCGCTAAACCGGTCAAGGCAATCTCTTTGCTTCAAGATGTCCCGAGTACATCCGACCGTCGTCTTATCGAGCTTGAAAATCAAGTTCAATGCTTGATGGAAGCTCATCTTGCTCCTAAACAGCATGTTCAACTGAAAAAATCTCTTCTTTATGTGAGATCTGTAGTGGTCCCCACGACACTCAGTACTGCATGGAAAATCCCGAGCAAGCTTTTGTTGATTATGCTTCCTCGCGTACAGACGAAGCGAGAGGTAAGTGGTTTACCTTCAAACCCGAGCAAAACAATCTTGGTGACACCTATAATCCGTCATGAAAAAGACACCCAAACTTTAGGTGGAGACAACCCCAAAATTCTCAAAACATTTTTTCAAACCCACCTAATCGGTTTTAGCCCGACGGTTCGTTCCTGAGCCATCCCTTCAACAACAATCATCAAAATTTTAACAATCAATCAAATCTCGAAGGATTAGTGTCCAACTTTATGGCATCTCAAGATGCTAGATTGTCTAAGTTTGAAGCCGATTTCAAACAACAATAAGGTGAGATGTCCAACAAAATTGACACTGTTACGAAGGCCATCACTGATCGAATAATGGGAGAACTTCCTAGCGACATGGTAAAGAACCCAAAACTGAATATCAAGTCCACCGCTTCGGTTTTGTCTGCTCGTTCTTGCCCGATGGAAGATTCCCAGTGCTCAAACCAGATACACAGTTTGATCAACACCATCAAAAAGTATTCCAAAGAAACCAATCATTCTTAAAAAGACCAACTACAAATAGCCATAGAAATTGGAACACAACATACCGCAGAGAACGAACGAGCTCTAAAAGATGAATTCCAAGACCTGCATCTTAACTTGCCAATTCTTGAAGTACAAGCTCATGCTCTAATATATAATGCAATCCTTGATAAATATGTAGAGAGTTTAGAGCTAAGCAAGAATGGATCTGCATTCGTCCAAGGTGAAATGCCTATAAAAATGGAAGATCCCAGACTATTCACTTTACCCTGCAGGCTAGAAGACTCAAAATCTTTCAACCCCTTAGCTGACTTAGGATCGTGTGTGAACATAATCCCATTGTACCTCTTCAAAAAGCTTAAGATCGGGCTATTAGAAGAGACTCACCAGACCAAGTCTTACCCTGTTAGGATTGTTAGGGATGTAGAAGTCCACATAGGAAGACTAAAACTTTTAAACGACTTCTACGTAATCGACATGAAGAAAGACCTCGAAACCCCTTTACTAGTAGGAAGAGGATTTCTGACAACCGCTAAGGCAGTTGTAGATTATAGAAAGGACAAAGTAGCAGTAGGAGAAGGAATCACTAGGTCAGTATTTGGAGAAAAATAAACCAATTTAGGTTGAGGAAGCACCCTATTGGACCACACTAGGTAAAAGGGAGTCGTACAAGACGCGACCTAGCTCAGACGGTGTAGGTGCCCAAACCCCTTACTATGCTAGAAAGGAATTAATGGACTGTCATTTACCCGGTGAATGGGAAACAGCTAGAACTGCTGAAATCAATCCCTTTAAGGATGTCCTAGTATTTAGAAGGATGGTGGAATTCTTAGGGGCTATACCTATAAACCTTAAGAGAAACATGTGGGAGTTAGAGGATTCAATAGAAAACCCAATCAACTAAGATAAACCACCCAAAAATGGAGACGGGGCATGGTATACCAAGATTAGACTAATTGACTTGGATGGAGAATAATCACCAAAACCCTCCAGTCGGTCCCCACCTCTAGAAAACTTTCTGAAAAGGAGAGTCCAAAAAAGATCATCGACTTGGATCACTTCTATGACTCCTAGACGTATGACTTCGAGTCTAGCTAAATGACTCATAAATAAAGAAAAACGCTTTTTGGGATGCAACCCAATATTTATTTTCCCGCATTTAGGAATGTCTTATGTTTTAATTCTTCTCGTTTATTCTTTTATGTTTGAATTATTTTTGCAATCATACTTTGTTTGTTTTTAACTTCATCTTATTGACAATCAAAGGTATTTTGCATAAAATAAATGTAGGGGAAATATCCGGTTTATAAGAACCAATTTAAACATTTAAAATAAATCGTTTACATTAATTCGTGTCACTTTCGAGTCATATGATTGTAATGATTAATCTCAGGTTTTATGCAGTATTTTAGGCAAGATATAACTAATAGAATTACGTGCAGAAATTTTTTCAAGAAAAACGAAAAAGAAATTTTCATAGTGGCTAGAGACGGTGTTAGGATTTATCCTGACGGCGTCACGTCTCCAGCTTTGTAAAAATTCAAATTTTTTTATTTTCGAGAAATAAATTGTACAATACTCAAAATTTGTAATTTTCTTGTAAACCTGCAGAAACCTATGATTATATCATCACTTTCATTCTATCTTTACTGCTTTCGTAGAGTCAACCCTAAAGTTTTGTTGTATATATCATTGTCTCTTTGATTTTACACCAGGTGTAATTGTCTTTGTCTTTGATTTACAGGTTATATTTGATGAGATAAAGCTTGGAAGTTCTTAGGAAGTTTCATATGACGATTCTTGGAGGACAATTTAACCAGTTATCGCATGTTTCTTCTCCATTATTGAGCAACCCAGGGGAGTACTAGTTTCTTTTACTTGTTTTCTTTTCCCTTTATTCGTTTATACAGGTACTTCTAAAGAACATTGGGGACAATGTTCAACCTGAAGTGTAGGGGGAAATAAGCCTTAGAGACTATTCCTTCAATTGCCATTTGCTTTGTCCTTAAAATGATGGGTAGTATATTGAAACATGTCATAAATGGTAATTTTAACCTAAATTTTAAAAAAAAATTATGACGTATACCAATGAAAACCGAGTATTAATTGCGTCTCATGGATAGGAATTTATATGACTAGCACAAAAACCCTTAAAATCCCACCCAAAAAATGTGAGGTTCGCCTTTAGATCTATAGGAATTTGGGTATCCATTTTTGATACCCAAGATAATTTTACCTTTAGCTTGTTCGAGTTAAGGTTCGAATGCAGTCGTATGTGTCTATTCCTTTGTTACGGATGTGTATGTATGATTTTGTCGCCTTTTTTGGAACATTGATATCGGTTTAAAATTATATAAGTGTACCGATAGTGTATTAAATTCTAGAACTTGTTTTTGTGATGCATCCTGAGACCGCATAGTGAGAATTATGATTTGCTAAATGATAAGAGGCACTAGGATTAACCCATGTTTTAAACCTGTAATTGTTATGATAGTCATCTCGATCATATAGTTATCCCACACCCTTACCATGCATTGATGTGAAGGATACCCCTAGTACACTCCTCTGAGCCTATCCTTTTTCACGGTTCTTGTAATTTTTTGGTTAATTCAGGCTATTAATGAAGAGCATTGTCACCCTTGAACCAATTGTTACACCCAAATTGCCTTAGCCTACCTTGTATGTACTCGCTTTTAGTACATTATTGTTTTAACCCATGTTAATTATTTGAGTACACGGTTACTAAGTCTTTATCCTTGTAAATACAGTTTTAGGACGATTAGGATTCATGGTAGTATTTATCTTATGAAGAATTGAGGAAGAAGTAATTTATTACCCCCAATAGGGCTCAATAAGCTCCATGTTATGTTGATCTATCTCAATTCGGGTCATTAGTTAGATTATAATTATGAGTTCTAAAACTCAAGTGTAGGGGTGCAGTTATAAACCCCAAGTTATGATGTATTATGTTCGAAAAAAGGAGAGAAAAATAGAAAATAAAAAGAAAAGAGATTGATGTAGAGTTGTGTAGAGTTTGTATATCTTTGTCTGAGTCTACGACTTAGCAACCCAATCAGCGTGTATTCTTATAAATAATTAGCTAACCTTTTCACCCAAAATTCACCCAAAAAGCCACCCCCAAATATATCCCATCCATTTCTATTTCCATTAATGTTATCTTACACCTACACATCACTACCCTTTAAAAGACCTTTTTGATAGTAATGACTAATACTTGCGACTAGCGGTGGAAGTTTGATCCTTTACCAAGCCTATGGTAATTTATATGCTATGACTGGTAATGAGTGTTAATTTTCTGTTTCCTATAATTGTTATAATTCATTATACACCTGAGTGAAAGAGAGAATCCAAACACTTATGTGAGGTGCTAGTATATTCTTTCCGTGCTTTTAATTACGAGGTCTAGAAGGTTGTGTCGTAAACTGCTTTTAAATAGTAGGTTAAATGCCCCTAATATTGCGATTGTCTAGGTAGAAAAGCCTACTTGCTTGAGGATAAGCAAATCCCAAGTGTAGGAGTATTTGATGAGGTGTCATTTATACACTTTTTTGGAGTCGTTTAACCTCCTAAATTATGCAAATATGCCTAAATTATGTGCTTAATCGTTTATTTTCATGTTTTTAGCACTTGGATGGCTTTTGGAGGAAATAAATGTGACTTAGGCTCACTTGGAGAAGAAACGGACAAGGCGTCGCGAATCCTAAGCGACGGTGTCAAGACATTCAAGATGACGGCGTCAGAGATTTGGCGACTGCGTCAGAACATAGTTGACTTAAAAACTCTTTAGAAGAATCGACGTGGTGACGACGTCACAACTATAAGCCATCCCACCGCTTTTCCTACATATACAAAACCGATTTTAGGGTTTTTAGTGTGTAGCTTTTGGGAGACGAACCCTAACTTTTATATTCAAGTTTGGCAGCTTTTTAAACCATCTTTAGGGCCTCAAAACCCTATTGTAACAATCTTTAATCCATGTTTTAATCAAGTAAAGTTCATCTATGCTTTTAATCTTTCAATATGATTATGTATTGTTTGATTGAATGTTGTTCTTTATCTTCTTATAACATGCTAGGCTAGATCCATTAATATTTACTTATGATTGCATAAAACTTAAATTGTAGATCCTTTTAATGTTGCTTCTTGTGATGGATGTACGCGTTAGGCTTTAGAAAACTAGCCATAAGATATTAAATTAGCATAGACGTCTTGGGAAACGCGAGTGTATAGAAAGGATACCATCGGTAACAGTCTTCATACTACCTTACCCCTAATATGGTTGATCTCTCTTAACATATTTCAATTGCATGTAATATACACTTAGGGACCTTATAATAGTCTTCATACTACTTTACTTGTGCGTTGCCTTAACAAAATATTTCGTAGACAGCGGGTTCGTGTAATTCGTTAATGACTTAGAAAATACTTACACAGACCATCACAAGTGTGACAAAGCAATAGGATTAAGAGAAGCAATCTGAGGAGTAGTGCATGATTAAGTAAATACGTTCGCTTATCATATAAGTTATGACCAAAGTAGTTTAGGTTATAATTTAGTTTAATTAGATAAAACAAACCAAACCTCTCAAACGATGATTTTACCTGCTTTCTATAAAATAAAAATACAAAAAGAATCTTCGCTCAACCCTATAGACCTTTGTTAGATCTTGATCGAACCTTCCCAACCTATTCCCATAGAGAACGATAAGAACCCCCGAGGCTTGCCTTACTACACTACTACGGTTAGGTACTCTGCCTAGGGGATTGTAAAACTTCCTTTGAAGTCTTTACGACCACCGCATCATATTGTTCGTTTGCTAATAGCTAAAAGGTGCGCGATTCATATTTACGTTTATGTTAATTATATGCACTATATGAGATCTTAATCCACTGTGTAACTCATGTATATATTAAGTATAATGCAAGTTATTAGATAATAAATTCCAATAGTGGCATCACGAGCCGCTCATATGGTGATATAATTACATAAAAACGCTAAAAAACACATTTTTAATACTTTTCGTGCTTTTAGTGTGCAACCCCTTTACGGTTATATTTTTGTGAAAATAAAGATTCCTAAGAGTCACTAAAAATTTGGAAAAGAAAATATGGTTTTGGTTTTTACATGATTTTATACGTATATTATGTTACGTGGTTTATAATTCACGTTTTTTTTGGCTTATTGTTGTATTTACTTGTTTGAATAGATAACCATGATGTTTACGTGCATGTAAATCATGGTTCATAAGCCCTAATACCTTAATTATGCATACTTGTTTATGTGGTAATTTGTTTATATTCGAAAACCTTTATACGCCTTGAGTTTGACTAAGAATTTTTTTTACGAGTTCGCATGACCTTCGTGGACTAAAAACTGATTTCCTGATTCTCTGTTAAGAGTTGGACTACACATGTTTTTTGCGAGTTCGCAACTCAGTAACCTAAAACTTTTTTGTTTCGTGGAAAGATCGAGGAAGACTTTTTCCTTGTCTGATTGTGGTCTAAAGTCGGTTAATCTGTCCAATCAGCTTTGTAGTTTTTTTTGTATATACCAAGTATATGACCCTTGCAATTGATTCTTTTTATGCATGTTTACCACATGTTTTAGGATGATTCTGAAAACATGTTGGGGCTCTTATTTTGGTCATTGGCATGTCCAATTATTAGGCGTTTATTGGTCGTTTGTTTGCATTATGTTTATATGTTTAGTGTGATTAGTTGTTTCGACTTATTTTTGCTTGTTTATATAATGTGTCGACTTGTATATAATTGTGAAAAAAATGTTTTGAAAAATTTAATATAGACTAAAAGCTATCGTAATAATAATCTATTATAGACTATTATCTTCCATTGAAAAACGCATTAGGGTTGGGCTTACACACCATGATTTTCTTCTGCGTTTAAAATAATGTAAGAAAGTAGTTTTTAATACATTATTTTTTGTTTATTGTATATTGTTTGGCATATACAATTTTCTGGATCGATGAGCAATATAAATGTAAAATTATGTTTTTGCATCGTTTTAAAACGCATTTGGTTGGTTTTACCGTAATTAGTTTCAGCGACGAAACATCTAAGATAAATACTTTTACGAGAACTTATGTAATAATATTAAAGTATGTTTCAATTATACTAATAAGGGAATTACTTGGGCATAAAAACCATACAGAGTGTTCGTCTAGTGTTTGATTATTTCTCATACAAGGATTAAGGTCTTGCCCTACCTTATTAGAGTAGTTAATCTTTAATCTTTTTTCATGGTATAATTTGCTTATAGTAGAATGTTATAAACCTAATTGTATTATCCTTAATTTTTGTAGATCACTTGTGGATTATAAAATACAAAGGACTTTTTAAAGCATAGAAATTAAAATGAGAAGAAACTATTTTGAACTTTGTGTTATAAGGATGTATGCATGCTTCCTTGTACACGTTTTTGGTACACTTGTTTTATCAAATTAATATAACTGTTTAATTAGGTCTTTGCCACCCGATTCGAGAGAACACTTGCATTATGTTTTTTACCCCGCGTGAGACGTAGGTAAATTGCATACCTAAGGGGTTTCATTCACTATGCGTGAGACCTAGTGCGATTATACATAGTTTTTTATTAGACGACTTAAATCGAGTTAAGATATGTGAGACCTTAACCCGAGGCATACGAAGGGGCGAAACATGTCAACTTGACAATGTTGTTCTGGAGAATATTGCCTTGATCTTGACATTATAATTATGGATTACAGTACTTTGGGCTTCATTCGGACTAAGAGCTACACATTAGGAAATTATTACTCATTGATTACCTTTTGAGTTCATCATTGCTAGCAGATCAACTAATGTGATGGTGGAATGTGATGGTGGAATTTCAAGTTGGATCTTAGACTTTTGTTAAAATTAATTGTTTATTTATATAAACGTGGGTAGTTAATTTTCTAAGAGATAAATTATCAAAAATAGTAAAAATTAACTTTGCAAGTTTTTTTAGTGTAGTAATGCAACGTATACCGTAAACAAGGGTTTGTTCTTTACATGTGGAAGACAAACCATGTCTACTTTCCTTAAGAAAACTAAAGACTCATTTGTATACTTTTTACTTGCGAGAAAGTTATAACAGGAATGATGAAATTATCTTAAATTTTAATCAAACTCATAGCAAACTTACATGTTAAGTTAATCGCACTTTTATTCTTTCAAGATGGCTTCAATACCTTTTTTTGGTTTTCAAATCTTTAAACGACAATAAGACACTTGGATAACTAGAGAACTCATTTCTATAGCTACCAAATAATAAGATCTTGTTGGAATCAAGACAGATTTATGAGTTTACATTGGAAGATAGAAATATCACCGCAAAACTAGTAAAGGCTCTAACTAGAGAACTCATGTCTATAATTGTTTCTTTTATACCAATAAAGGTGCTACACACCCTTGTGGTAACGTAGGCCAATTGAGGAGGAATTGCATGCTAATTTTTCAAGTTAATGGATAGCATAGATGGCTAGTCCTTTATCTATAGAACTTGAACACACTTCCTTGAATCTGTAAGTACTTGCGACTCACATTAGAAATAATGTGTAGACATTCAAGAAATGGAAAGATGAAAAAATTTCTATTTACTTTCACTAGTAAAGGAACACTCATAATGTTGTCTGATCTAGTGGGAGTGATGTATTTTATAGATAAAATTGATATGCTTGAAATGTTGTCAAATTTAGTAGGAGCTATGAGCTGCTTACCTTATAGATATCTTACTTTATTTCTAGCTTGGCTTGAGATAGTAAATTACATTGAAAGTGTGAAACATTTTTTAAAGAATCTCCACATATTATTTTATGAGATAACTTGTTGCCTTTGAGACATCACTTCCTATTATGTTATCTATAAGATAGTTATGTACGATTCCTTATATATTAAAAAAGTTCTATATATACTAGCTATACTAATATGATTCGAGCTTGAATTAATTCATATGCTATCTGTGGCACAAACATATTTTTGATGCAAACAAACTAACTAGCATAATGTTGTTTTATACATGAGGTTGTACCCTACACAAGTGGGAGAAATCTTAATTGTGTGCAAGGTACAACTCATAACAATATGACTAAAGGTTTTTCTTGACTACAAAGTAAGAAACTAATATTCTTTTAGAATTACTATACATAAAATGTAGGTTTCCCTATTAAGAACATATGTCAAGATAAAAAGTAAGCTACCTGATTATGTTTTTCTTGGAAATTCATAAACATGAAATTACAAAATAACTTGAAATTACTATTGAGGCGATGATTCGACGCTCAGTTTTACTTTAGTTTAATTGTTGTTATGCATTCTTGTTAAGACATGTACATTAAGTCCTTACTTATTAAAAGACTTATCATGTAAAGTAAGACGTTAAGTTGTTATATCTTCTTGTTAAGACATGAACATAAAGTCATTGACTTAGTAAAAGACTTATAACAAATAGTAATGTATTGGATGTTTATGTCTACTTGTTAGGACATACACATAAAATTGTTGACTTGATTAAAGAGTTAATAAATAAAGCATGCAATCGGCGTAGTAATTCTACTAGTACTATTATAGTTTGACTTAAGTATGAAAAATTAGTAAATCCATAAAGTATAAATTCATATAATGAATCGTAGGAATTGTCACACAATATTAATCTTCGTGGAATACCACAATTGCATGTTATGTCCAACAAGGGTAATCAAACTATATTGATACTAATATGAGACAAAATGACTTTAACTTATTTACTCCTAAAGCTAGCAATGTTAGAAAATTGAGTATGTCATGTATATACTCAATATGACTCTAACCTAGAAGGTTATTAAGACTATATTCTAGTAATAAGATGGGATGAATACCATTGTTTCTTGACTGAAGTTCTGAATTTGTTAAAATTCTCTTGGAGATTGTTATTAACAAAAGTCGAGAACTATTAATGTATTTCGTATGTTCCAAATGAGAAAAATTAATTGTTGCTTTATATGCTATGTATTTGAAGAATGGTCTCTTCTTACAAAAAGTAAATGAGAGCATCCGATGATCTAGAATAGATTGATGTGTCGTTGTGTGGTGTATATTTTATTGATTCAAGTTTTAAATTTATATTTTGCCGACTAAACCAAAAACAACACTTTAACGGGCAGTGTACCCGATCGGTAGTAGTTTCGTGGTAAGTAGGGTGTCGAACACTTGAAGCGAGGTTAAATCTATCAATTTAATTAATATCTTGGTTATCTAATCTATGTTAGTTCTATTCTATTCTAAATCTATGTTAAACCTATGTCAGTCTAAATCCTAATTCTAACGGGAAAAGGGGGTTTTCAGTCTGAGAGACTAGCATGGTTTGGTTGGTGACTACAATCAATTCAAGGCACTTTTACCCATGCAAGCTAATTAACAAAAGATAAAAGAGTGGTCAAACCTTATATAAAAAAATTGTATTAGCCATTATTAATCCGATTAGAAAGTTGGTTTGTTTATTAAGTGCAATGATTTCTTCTCTCGATGTGGCATATCATTCTTAAGACTTAGGCGTTACATCATCCTAAGACCTATACACATTAATTCTGTCATAATTAAAGCATCCGCATAAAGCATCCTTATTTGCTGATTATAATCTATATTAGGGATTAAAGCAATGGTGATCTTGTTAAACCCTAACTCATAGAGGCTTTACCCACTTACCACTTAATGTAAATTTATACACTAGTAGTCCACTTGTCTAACTATCCAATGGAATTAGAACGGTACTTGTTGAATTATCTAGGTCACCTGCTAGTGAACACGACCAATAAAACATTGGCAATATCCAATTAACAAGTTAAGCCTGAAGTGTATCCTAGACACTAACTTAGAAGGGCAATATTTGTGTAACTATGATTCTAGATGTATAAATCACTATATGGAGAGCTATCCCAGACTCTAGATCTACTTGGTCTGCTTCACTAGATCCAGTTGAATGATAGGTCGCATACAAAAGCGCGTAAACAAGTATAAATTGATAAACATAAACAAGCATTCAATGATAAATCAAGAAATCGAGATAAACAAATACCAAACATTCAGATCTTCATAATAATGGCTAATACCCGAAGGTATTAGCCTTTAAACGTCATAATAAATACAAGAGTAATTATTTAGCCAAGGTAAACTAACCGAGTTAACGAATGATACCAAAAACTGAATGATTACTAAAGTATATGGAATTACACGTTGTCTCCTATGGAATTGATAACGTTGCTCGACCTCTTCTGCTCTTTTTCTCCTCTGAAAATTGACTTTTGTGGTTTAGGTATCGAGAATATGATTTAGCACCCTTAAAACTCGTTTTTGAGTTTTCTATTTATAAGGTCTGGAAGTCGGTTCGATATGGCGTATCCAAGTACTGGATACAGCGTATTAGGGATTTCTTGGAGTAAGGACCACGCTTGATATCTTCCAGAATATTATATTAATTCCATATTTTGAATACGGCATATTGTGTCTCTCTAGATACGACGTATTGAGCTTTATCCTTCTGTGGTCTTTGGTGAGTGCAGGCACGGATACGCCGTATCTTACTTGATGGATACGGCGTATTGGTCTTCAGAATAGTAATCTTTAAAATATCTATATTTAAGCTCCAGAATGCGCGCCTTTTGCTAACTTTCACCAATTACTCCATAATTACTGCGATTCTCAAATATAAATGATTAAGTAACAATTCTTTGCAATAATTATACAAAATGGGTTAATAACATGGGGTAAATGATGCTATAAAATAGACGTTATTTGATGTCATCAAATATCCCCCCACTTGAATCCTACTTGTCCTCAAGTAGCCTTTAGAAGTTCATAAAAATGTATCCCTAAGGATATTTTCCTTTAAAGCACTTATTCGATCAATTACAAGTACACAACAAAATACCATACGAAATAGGAAGATAAAAATACTCAAATCACTCAACTAATCTATGTGGTAACATGTAATTAATTCGCTCAATTGCTCGGTCCTGACGAGTATTCTATCATAAGCTTGGCAAGGATACACATCTCCACCACTAAAGCTAAGGAATAACAAGTTTATAAAGGTAAATATGGGTTTTTGTATGGAAAGGCGTACGGTTGATCATTCTACAATCTTTCACCAGAAGTACCACTCCAACAAGGCAGCTGAAGCACACATACATGGTCGTAACGACTGAATAGACATGTGTGTTCGATCACATCCTCATTCGAATTTAACTAATGTCTAGGATGAAGAATTATATAGGGTAGGAACCTTCTAACTTTCAACAAAACTCGTAAACCAACGAGGCAGCTAAGACATGCATACATGATC
Source organism: Tanacetum coccineum (assembly GCA_026074375.1). NCBI lineage: Eukaryota > Viridiplantae > Streptophyta > Magnoliopsida > Asterales > Asteraceae > Tanacetum > Tanacetum coccineum. Next base: position 45,946 of record BQNB010000746.1, read on the forward strand.
GTAACGACGGAATAGACATGCACGCTCGAACAAGTCCTCATTCGTGTAAAACCAGCGGCTAATCATCAGGTGAGAGGGAAGTAAATTGTTGTTAAATAAAAATCAAGAAACAAATAGATTAATACTAAAGTACAAGTTGCTAGACACTTTTCCCCGACCGTTACCATGAAAAAGACACAACTACTTACAACGTCTTGATTATCGATCAAAAACAACAACCTAAGTTGGCGTTCCCGTAACGGTCAACTTCCCAATCATCCCAAAACTTTACATACTCTACAAGGCAATTGGCGATATCTTCCACTTTGTACAATACTCTACATCGTTGATTTTTTAGACGTATTAACGAATAATCGATCCTTTGTGTAATTCTGTCGGTAATGCTCTTTGCGAAATGATTATCTTCAAATTTCTTTCTCTCTCTTTTTGTATTTTTCTCGTTTTTTTGATTTTTTTTACTAACTAAACATCAAATCGAGGTGTAGTTTCACCATCTTCACGATCATAATAATTTTGGATAATTTCTTCGATCTTCATTCTTCGGACTCACCATTAATTATGATGGTAGTAAAATTACATGAGTCTTCGTCACATCGTTTCTAAGCACGAACAAGTTATCTTTAAAGTGTAACACTCACTTTAAGATATGATAAGAACACGCATCTGAAAAACTCCACTTCAAATTCAAATAGGCGATAATCAATCTTCTTCGTAACCAATTCGAACAAATAATCTAAAATACAAGCATTTAAAACGTTTAAGAACATTTAAAATAATAAAGTGTTAGCTTCCCCTAAAATGAAGCATTCTGTTCAATTTGAGATCCAAACCATGTGTGTTATCCGTTATCGAATAAAGCTAGCAGTATTAAATCCATAAAGCCCAAGCAGTATTAACAAAACTCCTTTTTAATGCTAGCAGTACAAACTTAATAAGACAGCAATACTAAATATTGCTCGAACAATATTAAAAATAAAGGAGCAATACTAACTTTTTAATAAGCAGTACTAAGTAATTACTAATTAGCAACACTTTTTCTATCACAAAACTGTCACTAATCTGTCATTAATCTTCATTTTCCTTCCTCCCATACTGTTAGTGACACTTTATCTGTTACAAAGCTGTTGCTAATTTTTCAATAATTCGTATTCTCATTCCTGTGACACTTTTTAGTGTCACTAGTCTGTTGCTAATCTATCACAAAATTGAGTTCTCCTTCCTCCCATTTCCTTTGTGACACTTTTTACTGTCACTAAGCTGTCACTAATATGTCACTAAGTTAGATACTCCTTCCGCCCGTCCTATTTAGTGACGCTTTAACCGTCGCTAATCTGTCTCTAACCTGTCACTATTATCAATCTTTTGACAGTACTAAATGAGACGTGAGCAGTATTAACCAAGTAAAGGCAGTATTAATAAGCAATATTAACTTTCAACAATCAAAACTCCAAGCAGTACTAACCATAAGGAACAACAACACTAAACTTGTGCATGACAGTAATACATAAACGAAACAACAACAGTACCAAGTAGATAAAGTCGATTCCTTTGCCATTATAAACGTACCCATGGCAGTAGTAAAAGCTCCTTCGTCACTCTAAACCATTGAGCAACATGACGAGCACACAGCTTTAAAACCCCTTTTACAAACCCTTGAGATCCACAAACTTGATGTTCAAGAAAACATGTATCTTTTATTGTCGCATAAACATGTAACCTGAATGCCCAAATAGAAACATGCTTCTTCCAAACATCAAAGAATCAAGATAATTAAAGACGATTAGGGTTGTCAAAAAAACCAATGAAACATTCTTCTTTATAGATTTAGGGTTTAAGAGATTTCATCAAAACACTAAAACGTTTTGTAATCATAATCAATCTCATTTAACCTTCTGTTGTTGCTCTTAAAGTGTACAAGAAAGACAAATACCTATTTAATTGAATTAGGGTTTGATGAAAACCCTAATTTATTTACCTTGTGTTCATCAATAGATCCTTGTTTGATTAGATCACGGCTACCTTCTTGTTTGTACCTTATGATGTATCGAATATAACCAAATCCAAAACAGGAAATTCGAACCATAAGCCTGTATTTGACCAAATCTTGATGTTGACATCTTGCAACAACCTTCTGATGAACACAAAATCATTCTTTAACCTTGTATTTTGTAACAATAATCGATACCATCATCATCTTCTCTTGTACCAGATTAGGGTTTTAGAAGAAACCCTAATTTTCACCAAATTTGACCTATCTTCAAACTGAACTTCGACACATATATCTTCATTAGGTCGACTGAAAAACACCTTGTAGATCCTAGATATCGAGCAACCTGGCTCTGATACCAATTGTAAAGATTAAAGAAACGTTGATAATTTCTATGACCGTTTAAGCCATCCAGGATATAATAACATTGATAACATATTTGCACAGCGGAATTAATACATAAAGAACAATGTTATGAACAAGGTTTTACCAAACATTCTGTCAGATCCAAGGAATCACTTTACTTCATAATTAAGAACAAGAAAATTAAGAGAGGAGATGAGAAAGAATTATAGAGAGAGAAAGTGAGAGAGAGTGTGAGATGATTACTTGCAAAAGTGAAAAATACAAATGACCAACTCACCTCACCTACATTGGTGGGGTGTATATGTATCAAACTAAAAGGCTTGCATGCCTTTAGTATTTCTACTGGCCGGGCTCAGGATTACTTGGGCTTTCGCCCGATACATTTGACCGGTTAGCTTACATATAAGAACCCGTTTACCCGTCTAGCCTATTACAAGGTATATTAATTAATGACCGAGACCTAATATAATTAATGAGCGAACTTCCATTGTTCGACTCAATATTTTGAGGCTAATAATCTCCCCCAAAGTGAGTTCATTGTGACACTCCTTCGTGAGATCAATGAGATTGCTTTTGTCGTTAAGCTCTTGTCTTTGTCTTGGTCTTTATCTTTATGTAGGCTTGTTCCTTCATGATTTGTGATCTTTGATCTTTAGCCTTTGTCATTGTCTTTTGACTTTATCTTTTCGTTCGAGATCTTTAAATCTTTATTCTTCCGTCTTGATCGTCTTTACCACCTTGCGATCTTGTGACTTGACCAACATGCTCATACTTTGATCATCTTGAAAGTTTGCTACCAATCTTCCTTGATAGACTTGATATCTTTGAAGGAAGATCTTGTATATCAGAGTTTGTACGGAAGTATTTGTCTTTAATTCTTGAGCTTTCATGATTCTTGAATCTCAATGCTTATTGTATGTGTTTGTAGTTTGAGCATGAGCATGTGGTAATGAATCCAACTTTAGCTGGAATAAGGCATCACCATCTCCATCTTTATGTATCCTAAAATAAAACAGTTAGCAATAAAGCGTGTGGACGAATATGGCTTTGTCATTCGTCCGGATTTGGTTAGATTAACCTTCGATTCTGTAGGACCGTTTTACAGTATAAATATTGTACCTGTGATTAGGTAGATTTAAAGAATCTCCTTGATAGGGTTTCTAGCTCAAAGCGTAGGATCTTCTAACACAGATGTATTAGATTTACCATGCTTGCTAGTTCTCATTATCGAAATGTCTCAAAGCAGACAACACGGTAAGAGTGAATCAGATAGTTACTATCTTTCTGATTAAGCCGTCAATTCATTTCCTGGAACAAGTTTGATTCACATTGAATCGCACCATCGTTTCTTTCCAGTTGACACAAGTTTGATTCATATAGAATCTCGCAAGTCACCTACCAAGAGCTTGTTTGATGCTGGCTCAAGCAGGATTTCCATCTTTATTGTGAGTACATAAGTATCACTCGGATGTTCTGGCACAATCACAAGGATAATGCGTAGGACTCTTGTTAACAGCTTGTGAACTTATTGGTGTTCAACAAGTGTTAGAAATGGAATGTGTCCTAATGAGATTTATTTATAGATCTCTTGGCTCTAGACTCGATTAGTGCGTTTTGGTTTTAGTAATCGGAGGCTGGAGCAGACTGCCACCTATTCAATATCAACTAACTCGGAGTGAGAAAGTCAATAGAAGTCGTGTGTATCTCCGTGACAAATGAGACAAGTTTCTTTTGAGAGAAACCCGAATGGCTGGGAAGGGTTGTGCATTGCATCACTGGGTCCATGATGTCGTCTTCAATGTCAGCAATCAACATTGTGATTCTGACAGCATATGTATTGACCCGGTTTCTGCCTAAGTTGTGTGGAGGGCTTCTTTCTTTTCACCCTTTATCCATACATTTCTTTTTCATTCTTCAACCCCTTTAATGCTTACCAAGACGTCATTACTAACACCTTGTTGTGATTGTTCCAGTGTTAGCTCAATCTTAGTCGGCATTCTTCCCTTATACACATTCATCTCCAATCATACCTAAGGACTGCTATTTCTAACTATGGAGTGTCCTTGGGTAGATCCCTCCGGTTCTGGTTGGATCATAGGACAAATACCTAACCTTACCACCTTATGACTTCAGAATCGTCGTGAAATAAGATGTTGTAGGGTATGAGATCGTAACCATAAAACCTTTTTCGAAGAGTATCAAGCACTTTGAGTCGATAAGATCACTTATTATTTTCAAGATCACATTTTAAATATATTTCTCCCCTTATTTTAAATACTAATTCACTTAGTTTTTGAAATACTTTATGATTAAAATTTGTCTTGAAATACCATGGGGAAAACTTTTATTTAGCATGAATTACATGGAACATAAACTTGCTCCCCCTCACTTTTACATATGTTTGACACCCAAAACAATGATACCAAGTTGTAAAATGAATATAAAATTGAGGGTTAGCATTATTGAGCATACAATTTTGAAAGATTATGAATTGTCATTGAAGAATTCTTGAAAAATTGTGCTCAACCACCTAATCATCTTATAACCATCAATCTATTTAATAGTCATTATTATTCCTTAGATGTTATTAAGAGGATTTGTAATGTGTTGAATACATAAGAATTGTCATGTTATGATGTATCCAACAATCATTAAAACATTATTTTTCAGAAAAACTCCCTCTCAAACTTTGACTCATTTAAAAAATAACACCAAATATAGAATAATTGTCTTGAAAAACAATATGAGGGATGGTGTGTTGAACACATAATTTTGAAAGATTTTGAATTGTCATTGGGAAATTCTTGAAAAATTATGTTCAACTTTTTGAAAAACTAAATGTTAGAAGACTTCTCTTCTAACGCTAAGGATAAGCGCACTTATGCGTACACTCTCCTTTGTCGTTCGGGTCCGAGTTGCAATCTGAGAGTGATTACAAGTCATAGAGAAAAATAGAAATGACATGTTTTGAAAGCATTTGAAACTCCTGTTCGAACTTCATTTACACGCCCGTGTCGATATTAATCAACATTTCTAGGTACGTAAATGTTATCGATTCCAAGAGACATGTCGAGAAGAATATTTTTTGAAACATTTTCTGATTTTTTGATTTTGTATTTTCTTTTTGAAATTTTATATTTTTGTATTTTTCTTTTTTCAAAAATATGTACATGTTGATGTTTGATGAAGTATCAAGCAGATTCATTTGTCAGAACCTCCAGTTCTGCTGGAGTCAAACATCTCATACCAATTCGCCTGACAAGATACTGAAACCTATCTTTGGATAGGGCTTTAGTAAACATATCAGCCAATTGGTATTCAGTTCTGACAAAGTACAATTCAATTATACCATTTTCAACCTGTTCCTTAATGAAATGATACCGAGTAGGATGTGCTTGGTACAGGAGTGCTGCACGGGGTTGCATGAGATTACTATGGCTAACTGAGAGTCGCAATACAACGGTATTTTGTTGTAGTTGAAGCCATAATCTTGAAGTTGTGTCCTCATCCACATTACTTGAGCACAACTTGCAGATAACGCCACGTATTCAGCCTCTGCGGATGACATTGCAGTGCAGTCTTGCTTCTTTGACATCCAGCTGACTAACTTATCACCTAGGAACTATATTCCTCTAGAAGTGCTTTTGCGAGTATCAACGTAACCGGCATGATCGACATCGGAAAAAGCTGTTAGTTCAAAGCCAGAACCCTTCGGATACCAGAGTCCCATGTTAATGGTACCTCTTAAGTATCGAAAGATCCTTTAAACCTCTTTGAGGTGTTTTTCAGTCGGTCTTGCTTGATATCTTGCATAATAACAAACTGCTTGCACTATGTCTGGTCTACTAGATGTCAGATACATGAGTGACCTGATTTTACTACGGTAGTCAGTTTGGTCTAAGGGTTCACCACTCAAGTCTGCATCTAATTTAGATTTTGTAGCCATTGGTGTACCAATGCTTTGTCCTTTTTCCATACCATGTTTTTTAAGAATCTCTAAACTGTATTTAGCCTGATTGATAAAAATACCTCATGGGGATTGGTGGATATGAAGTCCTAAAAAGAATTTCATTTCCCCCATTAAGGACATCTCAAATCTACTGTGCATTATTTTTTCAAATTGTTTATAAAATTTAAGGTTTGTGGAACCAAAAATAATGTCATCAACGTAAATTTGCACAAGTAGAATATCCTTCCAGTATTTTATCATGAATAGGGTCGGGTCAATGATACCTTTAGTAAAACCTTTGGAAATTAGAGTTCATCATACCAGGCCCTCAGAGCTTGTTTTAATCCATATAGAGCTTTCCTTAGATGGTAAACTTTGTCAGGATGATCAGGATTAATGAATCCGTCTGGTTGTGCAACATAAACCTCCTCCTTCAATGAACTATTAAGAAATGCCATTTTCACGTCCACCTAATAAATTGGAAAAGACTTGTGTGCAGCATATGCGACAAAAATCCTGATAGCCTCCAAGCGAGCAACTAGATCAAATGATTCTTCAAAATCTATACCCTCTTCCTGAGCATAACCCTTTGCTACAAGTCGTGCTTTGTTGCGAATTATAGTTTGGTCTTCATCCTTTTTGTTTTTCCATAACCACTTGAGCCTGATTACGTTCTTGCCAAAAGGTTTGTCAACGAGTTCCCAGACTTGTAGTCTATCAAACTGATGAAGTTCCTCCTGCATTGCTTCAATCCATGCAGAATCAGCCATTGCCTCCTTAATGTTTTTCGGTTCAACAATACTCACGGTGAGTGCGAACATACACATTTCACGATATGTTGCAAGTTTTCATCTTGTTTGCACTGGCTTGGATGGATTGCCATGAACTTAAGTTAACGGGTGATCTTTTTTCCATCGGTATTCAGAATCTTAAGGTTGATTGAAGGTATGCGTATTTGAATTACCAATATTGCGTGAGGAAGACTAAGCATTTTCTTGTATCGGTGTACAAAAAGGATTGGTAAATTCTGCTTGATTATCATTGTTTTCTTCAGCATGAACATTTGTTGGAGTTGTCGGTTCTGATGTATGTTGAATATGCGTTAAAGGTAGTATGTCTTTTTGAAATTGTCGGTGGGAGAAGAAGACTTGTTGACACGAGAAGTACCATCATTGAAAAATTCATCGTACAAAGGACCGAAAAGAAGATCTAACTCCTATTGTGATGGAACTATTGTATTTTCCGAAGGAGAAACATTTTGTAGTTCTGGTGCGCGGTCAGGGTTATCATAATCTGACGCCTTTTGTCGTTAGGGAACAAGGCCTGAAGTGTCATTAGCAACAGACGTCTCAGGCATCTCTTTGATCTCATCAAATCTGAGATGTATGGATTCAACTATCAATATTGTTCTCTTGTTGTAGACACGATATCCCTTTGACTGAGTGGAGTATCCCACCAAAATGCACGGATCCCCTTTTTCTTTCATCTTATCCAAGTCCTTACCATCTCTGGTTAGGTAACAAGTGCAACCAAAGATGTGAAGGTGTTTAATTGAGGGTTTTTTTGTCATTAATGATGTGATATGCCGTTTTCTCATGAGTTGGGATGATGATTGATCTGTTTTGAGTATAGCATGCGGTTGCAATTGCTTTAGCCCAAAAGAATTAAGGAAGTTTAGAAGCTGACCGCATCGTTCGAGCAGCCTCAACAAGAGTGCGGTTTTGTCTTTAGACAACGCCATTCTGTTCAGGTGTTCGAGGTGTAGAAGTTTGATGCTCAATTCCTTCTTCTTTAAAGAATGCATTAAGTGTCTTGTTTAAGAACTCAGTGCCTCTGTCAGTGCGAACAGAAATTACTGAGGCTTGAAGATTTCTTTGGATCATCGTGAGAAAGTCTTTTAAAACTTCTGGTGTTTCATCCTTGGAACGTAGAAAGAGTGTCCAAGTATATATGGAGTAGTCATCAACAATTACCAGAATATATCTTTTCCCATTTATGCTAGCAACCGCATTGGACCACATAAGTCCATATGAAGCAAATTTAACCGTCCTTTTGAACTTGGAACAGTCTTTGACTTGAATGAACTTCGTTTTGCTTTACTCACTTCACAAGAGGAACATAGTTGATCCTTGACATACTTTAGTTTTGTTAAACCAATCACAACATGCTTCTTTGAAAGCAAGTTGATGTAGTCGAAGTTGAGATGAGAAAGTCTTCGATGCCATAACCATGCTTGAGTTGGTGATGCTTTAGCCATGAGACAGATTGGAGTTGATGAAGTTGTTTCTTGAAGAGAAATTGTATAGAGATCAGTTCCACGATTACCGGTTAGTAAGTCGTTTCCCTAAAGATCTCTAACAAAACACGTAGATTTCCGAAATGCATCCTCCAAATCCACATCACAAAATTGACAAACCGAGAAAAGATTGTGATTGAGACCTGCGACGTAGTAAACTCTGTTGATCGTAATATTTCCTTGAACCAAATCTCCATAACTAAGAATTGGAGCAAATTGATCATTGCCAAAACGAACGGTACCCAAATATTTTTCAACAAAATTGCACAGCAGTGATAGATTTCCCGCCATGTGCTTTATGCATCCCGAGTCAACTATGAATAGGATGAGTTGTACAATCTGCAAAAGAATTAGAGAACGATGGAATACATGACAAATTGGATCCTAAAGTGTTTTTGAGTTTTAAGACATTAGTTATCCTAGATGCATTATCTATGGCAAAACTAACTGTCTTAGTCACACTTTCATTCCTAACTTTAGGTACCCATTTCTTTTTTTGTCTTAGGAACCCATGTATATGCTGATGGGCATTGTTGTGCTATCTACCATTTTCATGCCTTACTAGTTTTCTTATATAGCATCCTATAGTAACTCTTAGAATTTGTGGTAGTGGACTCTGATGCAACTGTTTTCTTATGGGGTGTTGCAACAGATTTGTTCGCTTGACTTTTGGGTTTTCTAGTACTAATAGGCACTACATTAGGCTTCTTAGTTCTAGCATTCACGTTATTCAAAAACTTAAAAACACAAGCATCATGATTCGAATTAAACACACATTTTCCACAAGTAGCACAAACAGCATTAACATTTAAAGTTCTGGAATTTAAACTGTCATTACACGCAGTTACAGACTTTGTTTGATTAGAAATACGAGAAATCCTAGGGTGGTCTTCTACTTCAGTCTTCTTAAACTCCACTTGACTAGTGTTTGGCAAGACCTTATCTTTCATTTAATTGCTCCTAGGCTGTGGTCTGCTAACATTAGTTCTGTGAGCTGCTCCTGTAGATGTAGACACACGAGGATTAGTATTCCTAGAAGTCTGAGTCAACTGTGATGCTCTAGTTTGTGTTGTACTACTTACAATTCAATACATGTCTGGTTTAATCATATTTGTGTTTCTTACAGCTTGCGTTGCTGTTTGAGGCAAATTTTGTGGAGTGATTGGTTTTGATAAACCCTCTGACTCATTAGTTTTTGAAACCGACTTTTTCTTTGTAAAATTTGTTCTCTCAAGAGAGTCTGAAAAAGGAGCCAGTTTTCCTAAAACTGATAGTTTTGGAATCCTTTGAACATTTGGTTATCGAACAACAGATGGTTTATCAAACTTAGTGTCCACATATTTTCCTTTGCATTTGTCAATGAGTTTCTTTAACTCACTGATTGCAATGTTCTTGTCTTGCAGTTGAGCTTTCAAATCTTGTATTTCAAAGTATTGTTCACGTTCCTTTCGAAATACATTTGACGCTTTTTCTTTGCAAACTGTGTCATTTTTCAGTTGTTCTTGACATTGTTGTAAAGCGATTTCAAGAGAAATTGAGTGTTTTTCTAATTTAGCAAAACTTCGTAAAAGCTCAATGTAAATTTCTTTACTTACAAATTCAGTTTGTTCAGAAAGCTTTTGTGTAAGACAATCACATTCCCTGACTTTATGAAGATATAAGCATTGTAATTTAGTGATCTCATCTAAATCAGATGAAGATTGCAAATATGAACACATAATATCATTCGACACACATTCTTGCAAAAGCATATCATACATGTTGGAAAATTCTGCCTTATCAGATTCAAGTTCATCAATTTCATCTTCAAGAGATTCAACGTACTTTAAATCTGCATGCATTTCTTGCTTAAGTTCATGAACAAATGCGAAACTATCATTCTGAGTCTTAAGGGCAAGGGGCATCAAACATGTCTTAACTAGGATTTCCATATCTTGAGCAGTTGGGTTACGAAGATGAAGACGGTCGTTTGAATGTTTTACCCACGCTTGATCGACAATTTCTTTCAGATGATTAATGTTATTCGTCATGACATTGTATGCTTGTCTACTTTTGCTTATTGATTTTGACACTGGTAAGAAATCGATGTTTTTGAAAATATTTGGTTTTGTTTTCACAAATGATTTTCTCCACATTTTCTTTCTTATTTCATTTGCCTGTGCGAACTGAATTTCATAATGCTGAGTCGGGGGTTTAAAAATTTCATAAAGACTATTTAACTTTGTGTAGTCAAAAGGTTTCACTAAGTCTTTATTCAATTTTGATCGACTCTCTTCTTCAAGAGTCAGACAGGAATCTGTCCTACGGGGACGAAGTCTCGTTAGCTAAGGATCAGATTGGTCATGTTGGATCGCATAAACATGGTTTCTCATATTGAGGCCTTTTTGAGGTTCTTGTATTGCAAAGGTAGGTCTTCCATTACAATGTTAGGGCATTGGGTGCTTCCTTATGAATGGTTTGGGATTGATTGACTTCTTTTGGTAAACAATTTTCATTCAAAAAAACTTTAATTGGTTTTCCATTGAAAATCATTTATCAATATCACGTTTTTTCCTTAATCTTCAAATACGTTTATTACCTTTTTTTCTCTTTGACAAGACTTTCGTAATGTGCCTTGTTTAGAAGACTAGGTTTGGGATAACTCATCGTGTTCGTTTTGACAACAGAAATTTCGTATGCTTTAACTTGTTAAACCTTCTTTTATGTTCAATTTCTTTTTGAGTAATAGTCCTAAAGTTCATTTAACTTAGTTCAAGTTGGCATAGTCAAACTGTACGATCATTAAAAGCTTGTACCTTCCAAACTCAGTCTGTTTTTTGAAGTTGCAACTAAGCAACTATCCGAACACTATTAGTTCCCTTAGAGTTTTACTCGTTTCCGCAAAGATGATTTGCACTCAAGTTAATCTTGAGTCAATGTTGCATTTGCTTTCTTTATGTAGCTTTTGAATCTTTTTATTATCATCGACATCAAATTTTTAAAAATTAGCAATTAAATTAGCAAGTGCAACACGCTCATCATCACATTCTACATCATTTTGGTCATCCTGAATATCATTATCACACATATCCGGTGAGTCAGGAATGACATTACTATCACCCGTTTCCACTGCACATGTGTTAGTAATGGATTCAGATTGCTCAAAATGTTGTATGTCATTGGCAAACACATTATCGTCAGTATCGTATTGTACCTGTTCCAATGGCTCAGCGTCAGTGCCTGAGTCTGCATTAGGAACCTCCTGGATCTTTGCCATGTAACTGTAATGTGCTTCCAACTCTTGTTCATCAATTTCTTCATCCGTGTCTGCTAGCCAGTCAGATTGCTCTGCTTGAAGTTGAACACCTTTCTCAGCTTGTTTACACAGCAACATCTTTTCCTTGTGATACGTGGAGTCTTTAACCCGTTTTGGCTTTCTGCATTCCTTAGCATAATGACCAAATTCCTTGCAGTTAAAACACTGTATCCCAGACTGTTGCACTACTTGACCACCTACAGTTTCTCTAGCCCCAACAACATTTACTGCCCTCTGATTCCCAAACTGTCCAGTCTGATTGTCATTCTTGTACCTTGGAGTAGTATCCACATTCTTGTTTCTAGTGTTTGAGGAAGTTCTGAGGTTGTTGTTGGTAGGTTTGTAGATTTTCTTAAAGTACTTTGCAATGAGAGCCAAATTTTTCTGCATGTCTTTATCCCTCTGAGCTTGTTCAGGATCACTATCTTCTTCAGAAGCTGACTCAGATGGTGGTGTGATTGGTTTGGCTATCTCTTTGCCTTTGTGTCTTGTAGTTGCATGAGATCTGGTTGGAAGTGAAGCTTTTGATGTTGGTGCATATGATTTGTGAGGTTTTGATGATTGATAATAAGTGTCTTGAAGTGTTTGAGCAGTAGCAACAAGTGCTAATGGGTTAGCATTCTTGGCCATTCTTTCAGCACGGAGTTCATTAACTTCCTTTTGGTATTGTTTCAGAATGTCAAAGAGTTTGTGATATGAAACTTCATCCAACTTGTGTTGTTGCTTGACAATTGTTACAAATCTTGACCATTCTGGTTGAAGTTGTTAAAGAAATTGAACATTGACTTGCATCGTAGCAACTGTCAAATTGTTTCTGATCATCTCATTCATCCTTTTGTAGAATCTTGTGTAGTAAGACTCAATTGTTTCTCCATCGTGAGAGGTAAATTGACCAAACTCCCAAAATAAGTTTGTCTTGACATCTTGAATATTGAGTGATTCACCTTGTTGTAGCCTTTCGATGGCTTACCACATTCTTGAGCTGTCTTACATGCATCAGCAGTTGAGTTTAGTTAATCTCCTTTCCTGTTCAATATCAAATGAATCGCTTCTTTTTCTAATTCAAAATGAGCTCTGTTTTCAGGAGTCATATTCATAACTGTCTCGACTGTTGTTTGTTCAGGAACTGCTGGAGAATTCTTTTGTTGCTCGGAACAGCTGGGAACTATGGACAGTCGTTGAGTGTAAGGTCCTTCGAGAATACATTCGTAAAGCATCACCATTTGGTCTTGTATCAATGTATCATAAGAACCATGATCGCCATTGTGCATATCATCCTGTTGCAAGCATTGGTGGACAATCCCTTGAGCCAACTGCCATTATGTTGTTATGCATTTGACTGTCGGTTGTGGAAGTTACAATTGGAGTTGTCATGATGAATGATTGAAGAATTATGAAGTGAAAAATGATTGTAGGATCTTAAGTAGATGTGTTGTGATTGAAGTTGTGGTAAAAAGAAAGCAATAAACGTTCACGGGATTTTACAAGTCTATGATTAAAACCGAGAAGAGAATTGTGTCTTTCGCGGGATTTTACAAAATCAATAGAAAACCGTGAATGTTAATTGATTTGGATTAAGGTTTGTTTGATGTGAATTGAATGTCTTGAAAGTTTAAATTCCTAAACTGACATGTTTCGCTTGCAAGAGTGCATATTTCGCTTGGCTTTGGAAATTACGTATTTCGCTTCAAAAGTTACACATTTCGCTTGAATTCAGAAGACTGCACATTTCGCTTGAAAGAGAACATATTTCGCTTGAACTCCACATATTTCGCTTGACCTTAACACTGCATGTTTCGCTTGATAAACATATTTCGCTTAAAGTCAATCTTGCATGTTTCGCTTGAAATTCAATCCTTCATGTTTCGCTTGATTTGCATATTTCGCTTCAGTTAACAAAAATTTGGCAGTGTCTTTCTATTAAATTGTAATATTTCGCTTGAGCTAAACCTGCATATTTCACTTAAACTAAACCTGCATATTTCGCTTCGAATTAAACTTACATGTTCCGCTCAACCTGTTGACATATTCCGCTTAATGTCACTTTCGAGTGAGGACCACTTAAACTAACAAACAAGATGTCTTTATCTTGTGAAGCAAAATTTGTGGATCTATGTTCCCTTTGTTTTGACCGGTGTGGACCACAAAGGAATAAGCAAAACACAAATAAGCCACGAAAATAAGCTCCTAAATAAGCTTGAATAAGCCGAATGTTAATAAGCTTAAAATCTACCCTTGTAGCTTATCTAATGCTTGAAATGGTAACAATAGAGGATATAGAACAAGTGTATCAAGGAGTAAGCAAGCAAACCAAACCAATAATCCCAAATTTTTTTGAGCCGTGAGCTTATTTTCAAAATAAGCCACGAAATTTTGAGCTTATTACCAAAAATTACTCACAATAAGGTGTAGAACAAGTGAAGCAAGAAGTGAATGAGCAAAACAAACCAATAAGCCCCAAAAAAATTTAAGATCCGTGAGCTTATTGATGAAATAAGCCACGAAAATAAGCTTTTTGAGCTTATTAAACCACAAAACAACCACGATCTACCCGAGGCTCTTGATACCAAATGTCGGAACCACTAAATTACTTCACTTCATATTATGATGAACAAGAAAAGTAGGAAGAAACTAGGAAGAATGTAGAGAGAGAAACAAGAGAGAGAAAGTAGAGAAAATGGGAAGTTTACTTGCAAGACAAATGTTTACAAATGAACCAACCACCTCACCTTCCTTGGTGAGGTGTATTTATACCTAAACTAAAAGGCTTGCATGCCTTTAGTATTTCTACGGGCCGGGCTCAGGATTACTTGGGCTTTCGCCCGGTACACGTGACCGGTTAGATTACATATAAGAGCCCGTTTAACCGTCTAGCCTATTACAACGTATATTTAATTAACGACCGAGACCTAATATAATAAATGAATGAACTTCCTTGTTCGACTTAATATTTTGAGGCTAACAACCAACTCAGAGTTCGAGAAGAAGACATTTCAAAGACAGCGTTTAGGACACGTTACGGTCACTATGAGTTTCAAGTGATGCCATTTGGACTGACCAACGCACCGGTGGTATTCATGGATCTGATGAATCGGGTGTGCAAACCATACTTAGATAAATTTGTGATCGTTTTTATTGATGACATCTTGATCTACTCCAAGAGCAAAGAAGAGCGCGCAGAACACCTTAAGTTAATCCTGGAATTACTTAAGAAGGAAGAATTGTACGCAAAGTTTTCAAAGTGTGAATTTTGGCTGTCGAAGGTATAATTTCTTGGTCACGTGATTGATAGCGAGGGCATTCACGTGGACCCGGCGAAGATTGAGTTAATCAAGGATTGGGCATCGCCCCAGACTCTGACAGAGATTCGTCAATTTCTAGGTCTTGCTGGCTATTACCGATGATTTATCGAAGGTTTCTCAAAAATTGCCAAGCCTATGATGAAGCTGACTCAAAAGAACGTGAAGTTTGATTGGAGTGAAAAGGCAGAAGCTGCATTTCAACTGTTGAAGCAGAAGTTGTGTAGTGCACCAATTTTGGCTTTACCCGAAGGTAGTGAAAACTTCGTGGTTTACTGTGATGCTTCTCGTAAAGGATTAGGCGCAGTTTTGATGCAAAGGGAGAAGGTCATAGCCTACGCGTCACGCCAACTTAAGATTCATGAGAAGAATTACACTACACATGACTTAGAGCTTAGAGTTGTAGTATTTGCTCTCAAAATGTGGAGACATTATTTGTATGGCACGAAGTGCGTTGTGTTCACTGATCACAAGAGTTTGCAACATATTCTAGATCAGAAAGAGTTGAACATGAGACAACGTAGATGGTTAGAGTTGTTGAGTGATTATGACTGCGAGATACGTTATCATCCGGGAAAAGCGAACGTGGTGGCGGATGCCTTGAGCCGAAAGGAACGGCTTAAGCCACTACGAGTTCGAGCTTTGGTTATGACGATTAGTCTGAACCTCCCTGTGCAGATTTTAGAAGCTCAGGTTGAGGCGAGAAAGGAGGAGAATTATGGAACAGAAGATCTGTGTGGTATGATTAAGAAGCTAGAGCCACGTACTGATGGAACGTTGTGCTTAAATGGGAGAAGTTGGATACCCTGTTTTGGTGACTTAAGGGAACTGATTATGCATGAGTCGCATAAGTCAAAGTATTCGATACATCCTGGATCGGACAAGATGTACCAAGATTTAAAGAAGCTGTATTGGTGGTCGAATATGAAGGGTGAGATTGCCACCTACGTCAGTAAATGTTTGACCTGTGCCAAAGTCAAGGCCGAATGCCAAAAACCATCCGGTTTATTGGTTCAACCCGTGATCCCAATATAGAAGTGGGAGAACATTACTATGGATTTCGAAACTAAGTTACCAAAGACATCAACTGGTCAAGATACAATTTGGGTAATTGTTATCCGACTCACAAAATTTGCTCATTTCTTACCAATGAAGGAAACTGACTCAATGGAGAAGTTGACGAGACAATACTTGAAGGAAGTAGTCTCGAGGCATGGAGTGCCAGTTTTGATTATTTTTGATCGAGACAGTAAGTTTACCTCTTATTTCTGGAAATCACTAAACGAAGCCCTAGGTACTCAATTAGATATGAGTACGGCTTACCATCCACAGACTGATGGTCAGAGTGAGAGAACCATCCAAACCTTGGAGGACATGCTACGTGCTTGTGTGATGGATTTTGGGAAAGGTTGGAATAGACACCTACCTTTGGTGGAGTTTTCTTACAACAACAGTTATCACACTAGTATTAAGGCTGCACCGTTTGAAGCTCTCTACGACCGAAAATGTAGATCGCCTATTTGTTGGGCTGAGGTTGGAGACGCTCAGCTCACTGGTCCGAAAATTGTTCATGAAACAACTGAGAAAATCATTTAGATCAAAAAGAGAATTCAAGCTGCACGAGATAGACAGAAGAGCTACGCTGATAGGAGGCGTAATCTATTAGAATTTAAGGTTAGAGACAAGGTCATATTGAAAGTGTCGCCATGGAAAGGAGTGATACGTTTTGACAAACGGGGGAAGTTGAACCCTCGTTATATAGGACCTTTTAAGATTATTGCTAAAGTGGGAACGCTTGCTTATCGACTTGAACTTCCAGAGCAGTTAAGCCTAGTTCATAGTACTTTTCATGTTTCCAATCTGAAGAAGTATGTCGTAGACGAACCCCTAGTTATTCCATTGGATGAGATCCAGATTAATGACAAGCTTCATTTCATTGAAGAACCAGTTGAAATTATGGATCGAGAAGTTAAATGGCTGAAGCAAAGCCGCGGGCCCGAGTTTACTTAGGAGCGCGAGGACGAGGGCCCGAGTTTACTTAGGAGCGCGAGGACAAAATGAAGAAAAAGTACTCTCATCTTTTCGCTAATCCTTCGTCCACGTCTTAAGCTTTGAGGACAAAGCTTATTTAACGGAGGAAGAATGTCACACCTCGAGATTTTCAGGTCAATATTTTAAACTTTACCGACAATTATTTTTGACTTTTATACGTTACGTTTGAATCTGGCGGTTTACCGGGAAGTAAACCCGCGTAAATCTAAAAAACGTCATCGGACGCGTTCCGGCATCGGATATTCATTAGTTTAGATATTATATGAGTTATTTTATCTTTTCTAAGTGTTTCGTAGTTTATGATCACTCCTGATATTTATTTTTATGCTTTAACGTTTAAATTGCGTTTTTTGCGTTTTTAACCTAACGAAACCCCGAAAACTCGAAATCTTTTCGTATAAACTTTAGTTATCGTTCATCTCATATTATTAAGTGAATTTTTTTGTTCATATCCCTCCCCCTATACATATGGACGCCTAAACCAAAACAAAATGCACCATGAGTCTTGAAATTAAATACAAGAGCATCTTTTGAAATATTCATGCATGTGTGCATGAAAGTGACATATGCGGAAGTCATTCTCATGCACATATCCTTATGGAAGATTGCACATGTGATCATTTGGACTTATGCACCACCCTTTGACTTGGAAATTTAAATTTGATACATAATATAATGCATGGACCAAAATTTTGAACCATGATGGTCCTTGTGACCTAGTTTCGGCCGAACCACACACACACCCCTTTGGTGTGTGTTGGTCACTTAATACTTAAAACCATGTAACCCTAAACCTTCATTTGGCATATAAATACCCCATTATAACACACATTAGGGTTTCATATCATTTTCCAAGCCTCATCAAAATTTCACATCTCTCTTTTCCTCCTCTCTAGTCCACGACCAACAAACACCCTTTATAGGGTTTTTATATCTTTGATTTCTAGCAAGATCCACTCATTCCAAGTTCATTTATAAGAACATCTAAGGTGTTTGGAAGCATTGGTTCTTTGATTTAAGGGTTTTATTCAAGATCTACAAATTAGGGTTTGGTTATTATTTGGGGTTTTTCAAGATCTATTGATTTTGGGTATAGATCTTGTGTTATTACTTCTTGTTTTTCATTCTTGTAAGTATCTTGAATATTTCTTTGTGGTTTTATTACATTCTTCTTATATGTTCAAAGATCCATACATCCATATGTTGTGTTTTAATTTTTAAAAGATTTTAAAGACAAGATTTCATAAATAATAATACTACTTTATGTTACTAGTTAAATAATATGTTCTTGGTGAGATGAGAGTTGATGAGTGTTGCAACAATAGAAATGAAGGGATTAGGTTAGATTTAGGTGTGGTTTTGTTGTGGATTAGTTGTGAATGGAGATTAGGCTAGATTAGGCACTATTGTGAAGTTTGGGTGGATATTGGTTGCGTTTTTGGCAAAAAGTGTTTGATGTCCCAAATTTGTTTTGAGGTTTTAGTCGACCTAAAAATGTTTTCCTTAGGCGTAAAAGTAGTTTTTGAAGAGCTCGTTTCGAATAGATAGTTTTTCATATATCACGCTTTAAAAACGGATTTAAAACGACTAAGTTATGGCCAAATGAAACTTGTAACGTTTTTCGACGAAACCAAATGAATAGTTGCTGATGTGAATAGTAAAATGGGTTTTCGGACACTTTCGAACATTTTTGGACTTTTTAAACATTAGCGAAACATATAGTTATACTTATATATTGATTGATATTGTTTAATGACGCCGTCAACATATTTTGGGAAAAACGATAAAGTTACTAAAAATAGTAAGTTTGGTAAGAATTTAGCGGAACGGACTTAGAAGTTAAGTAATTAAGGCTAGTTAATGCGTTTTGACTTATGGAAACTTAACAAATATAAGGGACGGTATTAACGTCTCGAAACTAAAAACTTTCCTAAAATAGAAACTTACTAAAAATGAAAACTTTTTGATAAACGCCGAAACTTAAAGAAAAACTATATGATTTCATTTCATCATGTTTTGTTAAACAAACTAAAGCAAACACACAAGGATGTATTTTGGTGATGAACATATTGTGCAATTCTTGGCATACTTTCCGTGTTTCTGAGACGCGTTATTATTCTAGGTCGCGGCTAGATTTCTATATCACCTTTTACTTGCGTGATTATCATTTGCTCATTTTGCTAAGGTGAGTTCATAGCCCCATGTTTTACTACTTTTACTTTACTATTTTGGGGTGAGAAACATTGCTTGTTTTCAAACCATGAACACAGTTACTTTACGTTTCCTTTTTCTGATTACGTGTTGCCTAAGTAGCGAATAGACCACTAATGCCCGAATTATCATGAACCGTTAATTTCTTAACTGACCATACTGGTTAAGTGAGCGCGAATGTTGTAAATAGGTCTATTGGGAGTAATTATCACTATCCGGGTAAGTAGCGCTTACTAGATTCGGAGGTCCCGAACAAACGAATATATACCATGTCGGAATGTCAATAGGTGATCTTGGTCAAATACCTTTAGGGCGTGGAATACTATTTGGCATATAAAATGCTTCCTTTTAAATTGAGCTTCGGTGTCATGAGCTTAGTCCAACAGTAAATACATTCTTTTTATGTGAAGTTGTATCTGTTATAACTGCCACGTGCGTACTGTGAACTTGTGGTCCACTTTTAATATTAAATTCAAACATATGAATTCAATCAATTTTATGTTGACCGTTTTAGAATATTTTTCTCAGGTGCTTAGCTGTGGATGTCTTTGCTTGCTATTTGGTGTCGCTATGCATTGGGCCGATTTTCAAGAAATGCTATTATTTACTGTTTAAACATCGTTGTCAATTTTTAAAACTTTTATTCGCTTCCGCATATTTTCTTTAAACTTATGTCAAACTTTAACTATTTTAATTAATGCAACGATTTTGGATTTTCAAACGTACCCTTAGAGGTCGTTCTTTGTATCTTGTGTGATGTGTATTATGACGTCACGCCCTCGGACACGTGTTTCCGACTAGGCCCCGTTTGGGGGCGTGACATATGCTCCTTCGCTCTGTCCGTATAAGTAATAAGTAATTGGAAGAATTCTAAAACGCCGATTTTCATAGGATATGCATATTTTCAAATGAAAAAGTGTTGTGCGTTTTGTGTCAAAGTCTGAGAAAAATAAGAATTTGTGTTCGTTTATGGGTAATGCATAAGACTAACCGTATTGGAGGGTTAAGAGAATGGTCGTACGACCCTCCAAACACGTCCTCCTCCCCTGCAACATCTTTAAAGAACACGCCCCCATGGAAAACAACCTTAATTCGATCGCATACTTGACCGAATCATCCTCGCCTTTTTGTTTTGTGAGTGTGTGTTGTTTAATTGTTTATGTACAATATGTTTGTGAATAAGTGAGGTATGTTTTTTGTGGTGATCGCGGTCACATTGTTATAGTCGTTTGATCATGCAGTTAGTCTTAAAAATAAAAAAATGAGTTGACGCTAAAATGACGGGTGATTGCGGTCACCTATAGTCATCTTTACATACAGTCTAAAAGATGTACACACATATCTTCTGCCTCAATTTGTTCATCGCAGTCTAAGATCTTATTGACAATCATCAATAGAACTTTTTCCTCTCAGTAAACATTGTTACCGATATCTCTTTCTTGTTGATTGATAATCCAGTAAAAGTAGACATCTAAGTCAATTCTAAACCAAACCATACCAAGGTAAAAATCAGTTTGTGTTAGCTGAAAGTTTGAAACTACTCGACTAATGTTACACACTAAAAACAAAGACTTCCAAGTTCCAACCTCATTTTGCAAACAAATATTAGTACAAGGACCATTATTTACAAGTCATTGTTCAAAACCGATTCATCGTGTAACCCAGGGTCCCACCATAAACAGGGTCAAAATTTGACAAATCAAACACCCAGCTATTTTCCACAAGTAACCCCATTATTGGTTAACTAGTTTGACTGCACAAGCACATCATATAACAACGAAACACCCCATCTCTCCATTTTCATCCCACAACTCATCTTGTTTGAATTTCAAAACTCGAATGTTCTTTTAGTCAGTCATGGCTGTTGATTTAATGAACAGCTCTACAAACACTTTAGTACACACCAAAATGGAACAAATTAATGTCCAAGAAGCCGCAACAGCCGGTCTCCAAAGCGTCGAAAATCTAATCCGACTACTCTCGACACAACAATCTAAATTTAATGACACGACCTCCTCTTCCACGTTAACTGCCACACCAGCAACTGATTATGTTGCAGTTGCTGATGTGGCGGTTAACAAATTTAAAAAGTTTATATCTCTCCTCGATCGGAACCCAACGGGTCACGCTCGGTTCCGAAGAGGGCCCGCTCCAATAAAACAAAATAAGATCACTTTATTTTCTCCTGGTACTGGCGCCGGAGAAAGAGAAAGAAAAAGTTTATTCTCCAGCGCCGATACAGCAACGGATGCCCCCGGTTTCATTAGTGAAATCGGGGTCATTTGATAGGAAGGATTTTCCTGTGACGACTATTAACTTTGCAGCGTCTAAAGGGAATTCTTTTATATCGTCGTTGACTGGAGATAGTGAGAGTTTACAACCTTCGATGTCTTCTTCGGGATTTCAGATCACAAATTTGTCTCAGGTTTCGATGTCTGGTGGTCAGTCGAATATGTCGAATTCTTCGTGTAAAAGGAAATGTAATTCGATGGATGATTCGCATACTAAGTGTGCTAATTCTTCTGGTCGTTGCCATTGTTCTAAGAAAAGGTAAAAATAAAGACATTGTTTTATTTATTTATTTGAGTTTTGGAGATGCAATAATCAGATACTCTACTAAAATGCGCAATCCCTAGCAATTTTTAATTTTAACCTTTTGTAATGGTAAAATTTAGTTATGTAATTTGATTTATATTTATAGGAAATCGCGGATGAAGCGGGTGGTGAGAGTACCGGCCATAAGTATGAAAATGGCCGATATCCCACCAGACGATTACTCGTGGCGAAAATACGGGCAGAAACCAATCAAAGGATCTCCACATCCGAGGTAAATTTCTTGTCTACTAGTTTTTAAAATTATAGATATCATAGTTGATGTCGTAGAAACTTGGTGATTGAGTCAGTGAGTTCCGGAAACTCGTCACTCGTTGACTAAAATAAGGTAAATCTGGATTTAGTTAAGTTGATTGGTTGTATTGTGTGGTCAATGTTAAGCTAGGTACAATGTAGTTGTCCCCATGAGTGTGAAAGTTTGACTCTTGTTGGTGGGTGTTTTGGTAATTTGGCTAGATGAGTTTGTTATTTAAAGTTATTACACGTCAATTATTTGAGTGGTATTGTTCGAAAAGTATAGAATAGAAGTCAACGATTGTACAAAAAGTCTACTTACATTCATTCCTCTTGGACAATCGGTAACTCTCATCCACAACAAAAATACCAATAACACTTATTGGGTCTCACAAAAACCTCATAAAAAATACGAGTAACTCATTTACTCACAATACAAAAAATATATGCTTACAAAATAACCAATGGCTCAATGTGATTGGAATGACATTGGGACGAATGGCTTGATGAGCGCTATGGCGCCAATGACGACGCCATTGGTACAAAAAATGTACTAATGGCGCGCGAATGTCATAGGCTATCGAGCTATTCAAAATGAGAATAAAGCCCACAAATTTAGGCATTTTTTAAGCCCGCCATGCATGTTGGGTTTACAAACCCATTCCTGTTCTAGAACCTATAGTTGTACCCCAATGCGAATCAAACACCCCTTAAGACAGGAAACCCAAATCTTTTTTCTTCAAAAAACGAGAACTTTGAATGTATATTAAGATTTTTTTTATCAAAATGTTAAACTAATTGGAAAGATCATACACGATGCTAAATGAAATACAAACTACACGGTCCAAATGCTATAGACCTCTAAACCAATATACACATTATAAACATTAACTCGGAAAGGCATCACTGACTAAGACCGTCGTGGCCCAAAATATCAAATATGATGCGAGAGAGTGTGTGAGATTTTGGCACGAGGGGGGGGGGGGCGTGGGGGAGGTGGTTTTTGTGGGATAGCCGTAGCACTGTTGAGATAGGTGTATGTTACTGATGCGTCATGGGAGAGAAATAACCCATGATTTGTTGGATCTATGAGTGTTGGTGTTGGCTGTAATTTTTTGTGGTGGTGTGGGGGTTTGTGTGATTATAAGTGGCGAGAGTCGCAAGACAATATTAGAGCAACCAACAAAACTCCCCGTTGAAACCACTTTATTCTTAAAACTCGAGAGTCCACATTACCAAATTATACCTAGAGCCAAAAGCCGCAAAACTTACTACAAAATCCTTTTGTTAGTTTGTAATTACATAACCGTTATAAAATTAAGAAAACGTCATAGCCTTTAGACAGACCTTATTTTTAAGGTCTATGTGACAGTTTTTATGTGTAAGATGGTCCAAGTTGCATTATTTATTTTAAATTCTTCGTTATTGGATGTCCTATTTAATCTCACAGATGAATTATTAAAATTTTACACCATTGACGATATTTGTTTCTAGTATGATGGAGTAGGTCAAAAGAGATTTAATAACTTTCTTCACATTATGAAAATAATAACTTTACCATAATGGACTTCGCTTTAATGTTCCTAGGCCATGACTTCATATTTATAGGTTGCTTTTTCTTTTTGAACTTGACCGTAATTAACGGACTATTAACAAGAACCCATAAGACTATGGTAACTGCAATTTGCATCAAACTTTCATTTCTATATTCTTGTTTATATCCTTGTAAATTTAAAAAATGTCATATTGGTAAACATCTAGATTAGCAAGATATAAAACATATGATAATGATATACATGTCTAGTTCTTTCTTTGATCATAAACGTTTTTTAATCTATTTCTCTTAATGAATATAGGGGTTATTATAAGTGTAGCAGTCTTAGAGGTTGCCCTGCAAGAAAGCATGTAGAGAGAGCTTTGGATGACGCCGCTATGCTCATTGTCACTTACGAAGGTGAACATAACCATTCTCACAACGTTAATGATTCACCGGGTGCAATAGTACTTGAATCAGCTTCTTAAACCTGCATCAAGATCGTGTTAATTTGAATCAATAGTATCACAATTTAACCTGCACAACAAAATGTAAATCTTAGTTTCAAGTATTACTAGTTGTAAAGGGAGAGACTTTGTGTGGCTCAGTTGTCAACATGGAAAATATTTGATATGGAATTAGACTTTTTTTTTCCTTAAATTAAAACATTCTTAATATTAGCATCATGTTTAGTCTTTTTTTTGTTAGTTTTTCTGTGTAAGAGTGATTGGCAAAAACATTTGTATTTCTTTAGCCAATCAGAATTATTTTAGGGCATGTTTAACATGAGCTTGTTTGAAGCTTTTTTTTAGCAATAAGCTTTTTGTATTTTGAATAAAGCTTGAATCTCAGAAACAATTTTGTTTGGTTTTCTTTATTACAAGCTTTTATTTATAAAATAGCTCTGAGAGCATTGATTGATATGCTTAAATGTATGTCTAATGTTTATGTCCGCCGCATCATGTTAGTGACAACAAAATGACTTATTTCTTCACAAACAAATTGTTGGATAATTTCGGCGTGTGAATGACAATTGATGGTCATAAAAGATACCAATGGGAATTAAGGAAAGGTTAATGTTTGGTCAAATACAAACGGCCGAATTAACTTTGTAAGCATGAGCCATTAGTAGAAATTAATAGTGTTAATTACAACGACCGTTATCCTTCATAAACTTTCCCAGATATATTGAGAGGTCTCCTCTCATATTTGACACACCAAGAAACATAACACACTCCTCTCCGTTTGTTTAACATTCATTTCGATTCTTTGTGTATCCGTTCGTAATAGAGGGAAGGCACGTATTGGTTTGCCTTGATAACCCGTTTGTGCTAACGGAGTTATCCTTTGTTGTTGTATCTTGGGAGATAGACGTTCATGATTTCTCAAGCACCGTGGAGAGGACGAATCTGTCTTAAGGGAATTGTGAGCATCACAGGCCTCAACATTTTCCTTGTTTGTGTTTTCGACTCTTTAGTGCTAAGCGTGTCAAACACGTGTCTCGACTCTTGAGTGTTTCCTTGCTGGTGATCTAGTAAGTCTTTTTGTTATTTTATTGTTTTATTTAATTATCGTTTATAAGAGTATGTCTGTATTTATTTTTCTGTTATTTATTTATTTATTTATTATATTTATTATAATCTGCATTTTTAATAAAAGTGTAACCGTTTCCCTACAATCTTAAAAAAAAATTATGTGTAACAGAATTAAAACACTTTTTGTTAAAATCAGATTAACTTAATTAACATATTTTATACAAACTGTTTTCCGTCGAAACCAAGATTGTTTTATGTTGAAACCATGATGAGTTTCTTTTCAAACTGATCTTTTAGTTTGTTTATTTCCTATGTTATTGTTTAAACCGATATTTATTGAAACCAAGATTGAGTTTCTCTGAATCAATCTGGTACATGTTTATATAAACCAAGTCGAGTTTATTCGATACCAAATTGTTTTAACAGTTCTTAATGTTTTTGTGTTTAAATATTGACAAGTTTACTAATGGTAACACAATTGTGACCTTAGTGAATCTTGTAAATGTAATTGGTGTGCCAGTTACTAACATGGTTGCAAATCATGACGAATTTAGATTCATTAAAACCAAGTGGAGTTTCTTTGAAACAAATCACACAAAATATAAGTTGCTATTTTATTAGATTAAACCAAATGGAGTTCTTTGAAACATATCTCATAAAATGCAAGTTGTTATTTTATTAGATAATTGTAACGTGTTCAATGAAATCAAGAAGAATTTGTTTGAATCAAGATATGATAATTATACAAGTTATTATTAAATATCAGATTATATACATCATTTTACTAAATTAGTGGAAGTGTTTGTTTGACTTGTCTAGTTTATTTTAAACCGGGTCGAGTTTAATTATAAACTAGATATAATTCTTGATATTTTATGGAGTTTAAAAACATATCTATAGAAACCTTGTTTAGTTTCTTTAGAAGAGTAGATCTACTGAAACCTTGTTAAGTTTCATTAAAGAAATAGATCATGTGGAACAGATCTATTAAGATCTTCTTAATAAAGATTGACGACATCATATTACATATGTGTTTTTGTTAAAAACATTATGTAGTATGCGATATTGTTTAATTGTTTTGGTCGAAAGACTTTTTAAAGCGGTGTTGTATAACGGATCATGTAAAGCATTAATGTTTTAAACAAAAGTCGATTTAATTCGTTTTTTGTTAAGAAACACTATGATTTAGCACGTTTTTAACAGTACCAAAATTAGATGCAAACTAATCAAGTGACCTCGTATTTACATTTGAAATGTCACGAGTGACATCAAAGGATCCGCTCCCGACCTTGTTAAAAAGGAGACCAATACTCGAGTTATGTGTAGTTATGCACGATAGATGTTTTGAATCATTCAGAAACCTTATGTGCCAAAACTATGCGTTAAATGGCCTGAATGACATGAAAACTGAGGCCATGGGGGAACCTAACCTTAGATAATTGTGGATTAGCTCTTGGGCATCATGTCATGTATATGCTGATAAGAGTTTGATTAACTCTTTCAAAGCAGTTGAGAATGGAGAGAACGATTTTTGGGCAACTCTCCTACTGCTAATATCATGGGAAAAGGAGATGTGATGCTGAAATTCACATCTAGAAAAGAGTCTAAGTTAACCAACGCGTTGTACATGCCGGAGATTTGTAGGAATCTTGTGTCCAGATGGTTGCTTAATAAATTTGGCTTTCTTCTTGTGTTTGAATCAAATAAATTTGAGTTAACGAAGAACAAAATTTGAGTCCGTATGGGTTACGCTTTTTTAAAATGTTTAAGCTGAATGTAATTTTTTAATGGTCATTTTAGTAAAATGAGTGAATTCAGCTTATTTGATTCTTTAAATGTATGGCATGGCTGACTCGGACATGTTAATTATAACTCAATGTGTTGTTTAATTAAACTAAATTGGACACCCACTTTTCGTATTGACACGAATTACAAAATTAAAACTTGTGTTGAAGCCAAATTGACAAGATTGTCTTTTCTTTCGGTTGAACGAAAAATAACCGAACTCCTTGATATGATTCACATGGTTTTATGTGAATTAGAATTGATACCTACTAAGGTAGCAAATAGCGAGTACTTCATCATATTGTTGATGGTGGTACAAAATATAGCTATTTATACTTACTTGAGAGTAATGATATAGACAAGATTGTTCTATATAAATAAGTTGAGAATCAACTTATTATCGAAAACAAGGTGGTTCGAAGTCATATCCAAGGTGAATATGTGTCTCTATTTCTAAATTTATGTGTTAAACTTAGAATAAGACACAAATTTATTGCTCTTGATACTCCAACAATAGAATTGTTGAAAGGAAAAGAACCGTGCCTTAGAAGATATGGTTAATGCCATGCTCTTAAGTCCTGGTTTAAGCCATGCATGTGAGGAAAAGCGATTCTATCGGCTACTTATCTTTAAGATAAGATCATTTGTATGAACTATGGATGAGAAGAAAACTATCTTATACGTACTTACAAATGTGGGGGATATCTAGCTAAGATATCCGTATTGAAACCCAAGGTTCAAAAAAATTGACCTGAAACTGTGAATTGCATATTCTTTGTATATACTAATAACAGTAGTGCTTATGGTTTCTTTGTGTATGTTGAATACACAAGGATACGAAAATGGAATAAAGAAGTGATTCCTTCTTTAAAATATATTTTCTTGTTAACGAAGGAAATTGGAAAATCATCTACAATAGATGACGAAGTTGTCCAAGATTAGAGACAAAGAGATGACAATGATCTCAAAGATGAGAGACAAGATCGACCCAAGGAAGAAGAGGTTGAACCTAGAAGAAGCAAAATGGCAAGAACCGAGAAATCATTTAGACCCGATATTGTTTCTTTTATGATAGAAAATGAACCTACTTCTTATCGAGGAGCGGTAAGTTCCTCGGAAGGGCTCAATGGAAAGAAGCCATTAAAAGTGAAATAGATTCTATTTTACAAAATCATACTTGGGAGCTCGTGGTTACCTACGGGTTGTAAACCACTAGGCTATAAATGGATCTTCAAGAAGAAGATGAAAGCCGATGGCACCATTGATAAGTACAAAGCAATATTGACAATCAAAGAATTTAGACAACAAAAAGTTCTAGATTACTTTGTTACTTATTCTACGCTAATAACCTCAGTTAATATGATACTTGCTATTGCCGCAATAAGAAATTTAGAAGTTCATCAAATGGATGTGAAAATGACATTTCTAAACAAGGATTTAGAAAAAGTAATATATTTGAGCCAACATGAGGGCTTTATGGCTCCTGGAATAGAGAGAAAAGTTTGTAGGTTTGTGTTTATACATAGATAGTATAATTATCACTAGAAGTGATAACAAGGTAAACAAATCCACTAGTGACATGTTGGAGTTAAGATTTAACATGAACTTCATTAGTTGTTGGATATGGTCTTGGAACTTAGATCATGTGAACCATTATGGATTTGTTTTGAAGTCAAAAATATTATAAGGACAATATTCTTGAGAGGTTCAATGTGGGAGATTCCGGCCTAGCTAGAATCCAATGACATCATTTTAAATCTATCTAAAATAGAGGTAAAGGTGTTGCCCATTCTGAATACTCAAAGAATATTGGGCCTCTTATGTGTCTAATGACGTGTGTGTGATCTGATTTAGAACTTATAGTCAGGTTAAGTAGATATACCAATAATTCAAGTGGGGACCATTTGAATAAGTATTACACAAGTACTATGATACTCACAATATTGCATTATGGAAGATATCCGACTGCTATCAAATGATAGAGTAATGCAAATACGGATTCTTATATATAAGAATCTAGATCCACTAAAGCGTATGCGTTTACGCTAAGTGGGAATCTATGTCTTAGAAATCTTGAAAGTATTTCAAACAGACGTTTATAGCTAAATCTATGATGAAATATGAATTTATCATTTGAGATAAATGTATAGAATATGCGGGATATTTACATTAATTCGTAAAGGACATACCAAGATGGCGTAAACCGGTAACGAGCATGTTTATAAAGTATGATAGTCAATTGAATTTGACAGAGCTCACATCACAATGTAAAACGGTAAGTCGAGACATATCCATTATAGACAGTGATTGGTGCGACAACTACTCTCAACTAGAGTTATCACGATTGACTACGTAAAGTTAATGGATAACATCATGGATCCACTTATAAAAGGCTTAAGCAGATAGTTAGTTAGTAAGTCGTCTAAAGGAATGGGACTAAAGCCCTTAAAGGAATGAGTTTCTATGAAGGAAAACCTAACCCAGTTGACTAGAGATCCTAAGATCTGGATTTAATAGGACAACGTAATCATAGAAATGCGGGGGAAGTCACGTCAATATGGGGGTGTTATTTAATATCGTAACATCCTAGTCCAAGCCTATAACAAATGTGACTTGTTGAGAGGTTAAACATACGGATTTAATGATTCAGGATGAAATCACAAAGCATAATGATTCAAGATGAAATCGAAAAACATATATTTTTAATGATTCAAGATGAAATCACCTATATGAGAGAGAAGTGGGGTCGTTTCGAAGGGAATTGTGGGGGGCGCAATTCCTAAGAGCTTTCACAGAACCATGCTAATGTTCATGATCATAACGAACATATCTATGAGAACCAAAACGTATCAAAGAGATATTTGTGTAAATATGTATTGTCGTCTACACAAACGGTAGACATTTCAAAGACATCAAGCTCTATTGGCTGCTAAGAGGCTAAGTATATTTCACAAGAGAATGTTCAAATGGTAACACTTACCTATCTTATGAAAATATCAACTGTAAAACTCTATCACAACATTGAGTCGTTGAAATTTGTTTCCCTTTATCAATTTCATTCATCTGGGAGATTGTTGGATAATTTGGTCAATTTGGGTTTGAATGACAATTGATGGTCATAAAAGATACTAATGGGAATTAAGAAAAGGTTAATGCTTGGTTAATATTTACATGTATATTCTTCTCAAAAGTTGATATTACATAACTATTCTTCTTAATTTTTTAATTACATCAATGTCCTTACCAAAAAAAATTAATTACATCAATATCCTTCTCACACTTTTAAGAAGGATATATATGTCAAAAAATCAATTAAATCATAATTATATTGATTTTAGATTATGAAACTATTATTTATCTCTTATATTGATCATGATCATATTATTCATATATACTTTTTGGCCTCGAACGACTAAAAAACGTGTTGATATAATTACAAAAGTTTAGATATAAATATGAAAAAATATTGCTCATATATATTTATTTGTTCATATGCATATTTGGCCTCGATTGATGAGAAAACATGTTGATTTTTTTGATGTATATGAGATTTTAAATTTTAGGAAGGATGTTGATGTAATTTCAAAAGTGTGAGAATGATATTGATGTAATTATAAAAGTTTGGGAAAGATATTGATGTAATTATAGAAGTTATGTAATTATAGAAGTTAATGAAAGATAATGACGTAATTACAAAATTGAGAAGGATATTGATGTAATATTGAACTTTTATAAGGATATAGATGTAAATGCCCCTAAATAAAAACGGCCGAATTAACTTTGTAATCATGAGCCATTAGTATAAATTAATAGAGTCAATTACACCGACCGTTATCCATCATCTCCTTTCCCATATATATTGAGAGGTCTCCTCTCATATTTGACATACCAAGAAACATAACACATCCTCTGTTTGTTTTGACATCATTTCGATTCTTTGTGGTGTATCGTCGTAAGACACGTATTAGTTCGCCTTGATAACCGAGTTTGTGCTAACGGAGTTATCCATTGTTGTTGTATCCTGGGAGATAAACGTTCATGATTTCTCAAGCACCGTGGGGAGGACGAATCCGTCTTAAGGAAACCGTGAGCATCACATGCCTCAACATTTTCCTTTTTTGTGTTTTTGGCTCTTTAGTGCTAAGTGTGTCAAACACGTGCCTCGATTCTTGAGTGTTTCCTTATTGGTGATCTAGTAAGTCTTTTTGTTATGTTATTGTTTTATTTAATTATCGTTTATAAGAGTATGTCTGTATTTATTTTTCTGTTATCTATTTATTGTTTATTATATTTATTAAAATTTGAATTTTTAATAAAAAAAGTGTAACCGTTTTCCCTTACAAATAAACAACTTTCACATCAATTTAAACATAAAATTAGTCATACATTTATACTTTTCATTTATTTCTCTACTCCAAATGTCAAACGTTCTCTTAGGGGGTGTTTGGGAGTGCGGTTTGAAACAGCTTTTCTGCTTATTTACGAATTGCAAAAACGGCCTTTAATCCATTCTTTTTTTAAGTGTTTTGAATAAAGTCTGAGAAGTGCTTTTCTTGTGGTTTAGAAGACCACAAAAACGTGGTTTTGATAAAGCAACCATTGCCTTGATGCTTCAAAACCGCATTTGCACAATATGATTATTCACTATTAGATTACCAAATTACCCCTTAAGTTTATGTCACCTTGTTCCTCACAATTATCAGTTGTAACATCTCTACAAATCCGACAAGCTGATTCTGATCCTTGCCGTCCTTGTCGCCAACCCAACTGATTATTGCTAACCCATCAAAACTGAATGGGTTGAGGTTTACCAGATATTTGTTTACTTTGTAATGAAATTTGAGAGACAATGATAAAGATTGTTTGTTAGTGGAGGTGATGAACATTGATTTCTCTTTTGCTGTATTTTTATCTATAGGGAAGAAGTATTTTTTACTTGAGGATAAGTGGATAGCCATTCCACGTGCCTCACCCAAATGCCTCAAACTCACATTTTGTAATTATAGTAATATTGTTTGTAAATATCAATAACGATATCTTGTATTGTTTCGTAAGTTGGTATAAAAATTTGACTAGTATCGTTATACATCAGATTAATAAACATTTTATGTTAATTCAAATAGTATAAACATTTTATGTTAATTCAAATAATATAATAAAACATGAGAATGTCATTTTTTGTCATTTTATCTATTGACTCATTCAATAATCCGATTTGCCAAACATTCTAAAAACTGATTACGTGATTATTGCGTTATTATACAGCATAATCAAATCCAAACACTATATTTTATAACTACATATTGTAACCGCTGCTTATCTGATTATGCGTTTTCAAAACACATAATCTATTTTAGATAAAGAATCCCAAACACCCCCTTAGTTGCTGAAAAAGAGATACACATATGACATGGTTTAATAGATAAGGTGGTCATCCTCAAAAGTCACTCATGTATATGATAATATTAAATATCGAATATGGAAGAAAGCTTAGAAAGCAACTTAAGCACTAATGGGAGAAGAAGTACCTTGTGATATTTGTCACAATATTTGATTAGTGAATAATGATATGCTTTTAAAAATTCATAATCACTACATACAAGACAATATGCGTCATTCTTGTTATTTATCGTCAAACATTATAACACATATTGTTTTTTACTAGTATTATTCACTTGTACTTATCAACATATGTGACGATAGTTACACAAATTGTACATTGAGGATTAAGTCATATTTGTGTAATTGTGTTCGCGTGGTGTCAAAAGCTAGCTCATTTGGGTGATAATATTATCTTTTAATGTCATTTAGGGCCCGTAGATGGGTTGTTTGTAAGTTTTGAATTTGAATTTGAATTATGATTTAAATTTGGATTTAATGTAAGTTCTCACGTTTTGTAATATCATTTTGATTGTTGCACCTCGTAAAAGCAGGCCTTAAAAAGTTTAAATCACTCTAATCACAAGTAGACATAATAATGTTGAAAAGTAAACAGATACCTTATCTCCTCTTAACACCGAAAATCCTGCATCTATTGATTCTGTTGGGATCGGTAAAGAAAGATAGGGAAAGAGTAGCAAATTGGAAATGCCCACAAAAGAATCTATGTGGTGTCGTTCATTTTCAAAAATTTGAGAAATATCAGGATCAAAACGATGGAGTAGCTTGGTATCTCATATGCTTGTATTAAGCTTCATGAGGTCTTTTCTCATGATGGTGAAAGAAGCGTCTCGTTGAGGTCTTTGATATGTTTTGTTTAATAGCTGTATTTTTCTCATGTCGTCAACTTACACTTTAATCGAAGACATAATATAAAATTAATTAATTTAAAATTTGATATATTATTTAGTATTTGAAAAACATGATATTTTAATATATTGTGAGTTGTGAGAAAAAAAGTAAAGATACGACATACTTACAATGTAAAACCTGATTTTTGCATTGGGGTTTTAAATTGATGAGAGCGATATAATGGTTAATTTTTACATCCAGGTTTTAAACTAGACATGGTTTTCTTTTTCTTCGAACTCTAAATCTTAAGCTAAAAGCATATGATAAACAAACCTTTAAAGTATATAAACATATCCCCATATGTTTAAGTATCCATATACATATAATATATAAAAGTTTTTCCAAAGTTTTTAAAAACCTTAAAACTAAGTAGTGTTTAATCTCAAAAATACATTTATAAACTTAAATTAAGGCTAATGATTTGCACACTCTTCATTTTGATTTGCACACTTCATTCTACGCTTTAACCAGTTGTACATTTATTGAATAATGTTTTGCTAGTTTGTACATTTGAGTGTATGGATAAAAATTAAGAGTGTGCCAATCAACTCCCTTAAATTAATCTTTTGTTTTCTCACATAATTAAAAAAAACAAATTCCAAAATAGTTGTATTAAAAATAATTTGTGCTTATAAAATTAATGTTATTTCTAATATTACCAAATTCTTACCATTTCTTGACTCATCTCAATATCACTCTCAATCGGAGCCACAAATTATTAAACTGAAACTCAATTGTCTAACATTAGACGAAACACTAAACCCCAAAATCTCAACTGTTACTATTTGCCACTATAGATACTCGTTATTATGCATGACTGCATGAGTACACGCCCGGTCAATTGGATTCAGAAGGGTATCATGTACCTTGTGAGATATTCCTTAAACTTCACATCACGACATGAGCTTGTAACACATGTGAAGTTTGCAAACCTAAAAACTACGTAATGACTAATATCTTTTATAATGATAATTATTGGATACAGTTAACTTTCAACACGACTTCCCGTGATGGAGAGAATATGACATAGTCGTTGAGATTGAAATGGATTTGGAGCATTGCATATAAGAAACAAAAAGTCAAAACAGGCTCTCACCTTCATCGGTCATCCTATATACATTGAATCCTTTAGTAACAATCGAATTGGTTTAATATATAGTATCAATTATTGGATTAGATTATTGTTTTTGGTCTTACTCCGTAATATTTATGTGAATGGATCAATAGGGAAGAGAAAGTCAATGTTAAATGGAGTATCATTTACCAAAATCCATCAAAATGATTTTTGAATTAAACAACCATAGTTGTCCGCTCGTTGCTGCGAGACAGTGTTTCTTTTATCATAAATATGAGTGTTTTTTTTTAATTTGTATGGTAAGATTTCAAAGTTTTATAAGTGTGGTTTGCGTGTGCTAATTTTTTTAAAAGTTATGTGTTTAAAGGTTGTTTTTTTTTTGCTATTTGAGTTTTTTTTAATATAATTTTATGAGATTTGGGTAAATATGTGTTAAGCATGACTGTCCGCGCGTTGATGCGGGCGTTAATTTTTTTGTATTTTGTTCGGCTTTATTTTTTCGGTCTCGTGTTTAATAGTTTTTTTTATATGGGCTTATGTGTTGGGCGTCATGTCGTGGGTATTTTTTGATTTGAATAAATCAATACTTTTGTAATTTTTTTTCTTATTTTGTGCCGAGCAAATTTTTATTTTTTTTATTTTGTGCAATAGTTTCTTTTTTTTATATGGGCTTATGTGTTTGGTCTCATGTCGCGGATATTTTTTGATCTGAATAAATAAGTACTTTTGTAATTTTGTTTCTTATTTTGTGCCGAGCAATTTTTTTTTAAAGTTGCGTAGTTAAGAAAAAGAAAAAAAAAAGTGTCAAATAGGCCGGCCCAAAGTGAGAGCCCGATGGGCCGGTTACTGTAGCACTATGTCAAAACGACATAGTTTTAACTGAAATATAGTATATGTATATAATTACAGAAACGAGTTTTTGGTGAAGCCTCGCTAAAAGGGTAACCCGGAAAATAGATCATCAAAATGAAAAGAGTGACGTGGTTGTCTTAAAAAGAAAGTCGTTAGGAAATCTTTTGAGTGGCTAAACAAGTTGGTTGCATTGTTAAAGTTTACACTTACAATAAGAAAAAAGAAGTAAACACAAAATCAATATAAATCATGACGGCATAATGAATTTTGGCTCGCTTTTGGAGGGTTAAATGATTTTTTCTCCGAAAATCCAATGCCTTTATTCATGATGCTGTAAAAAACAGCGATTAATATCTTGTCCTAGCTCCTTGCTAGTTTTTATATAAAAATGCACGTTAAAAAAATAACCACAATATAGTACATTGAGCAACAACCGCGTCTAGTGGATGTCTTTAGATGACTAAGACAGCGGACCGAGCTTAATTCTGGCTTGAGTCTATTAGCAGTGAGCGTTATAAATTGTTATTAAATAAAGCTTACATGTTTATTGTAAATACACATGTATTATTCTATGTAAACACAAAAATACTACAATCAGTTAATATATTATTCTTTTGTTATTTACATGGTATCAAAGCTTTAAATACAATCCATCACAAAATAGTTGTCTTCCGGTCATCGGCTACTTGCCGATGATCCGGAGCGATCCCCTTATTTTCGCTTTATTGTTTGTCCTAATTAGGTTTTTTTAATCCAATAAACCCTAACATCTAAAACCCTAGCTGTCATAGCACAAATATAATGTTGATATAGCCAATAATTAACCGAATCTCATCATCATTACTCTTTGTTTTACCACGAAGAATCCAGTATCGTTTTGCTAAAATAGTTAGCCCTCCGAATTTGTCAATCTACGAAAGGCAAAGCAAGTCATGAGTAAATAAAAAAGTCACGCAAAGGAAGAAGCCGAAAGCAACAAACAACTATGCCACCAAATAAAAGTATGCTTTCGCTCACAAACAACAAAGAAGATGATAGAAGAAAAAGAAGAAGAAGCATCTTTCAACATATAGTCTTAATACTTTAACATTTCCAGCCGTGTATCTTCAACATTTCCTTTAATATTTTTGGCATTTAATTTTTCAGTTTTCAGTTTTAGTTTTCAAGATTTGTGTGACTATCCTTTATATGTAGTATAGATATTTAAAGTTTAAAAAGGATATATGCACAATTTTTAGTTTTGACCGGATATATATATAATTGTGATGCTTTGAAAGGATATATACACACTTCTCAAGTCTCATTGATTGATTAATTATAAGCCCCAAATAATGTTACTTCATTTTGTCAGTAGTATCAAACTTTTTATATCTAACGTTAAATATTAATAAAACATACTGTTGACGTATGTGGTCTGAACGACCCGATCCGTCTAAATGGAGCATCAACTAATGGACGGCTAGGTAGGTCGCTCTAAGTTAGTTGTCAGATGAAAGGTGTGAATGAAATTTCTAGATGAAAGTCACGGCCAGATGTGGAAGGGACGCCCGGACGGAAGGGACGTCCGGATGGAAGGGGCGTCCGGATGGAAGGGACGTCCAGATGGAAGGGACGCCCGAATGAAGGGGACAACCGGATCAAAGGCACACCTCATTAACCACCAGGTAATAGCCATGTGCGCATGCACACATACTACCCCTGAATTTAAGGGACATGTTCCCCGATATTACGGAATCTTGTCCCCGATGATGACGTCAACTACAGTAACTTGGGCACTATAAATACAACCACCCTGGGTGGTAAAAAACACACATCATTTACCACTCTCTACTTTCTCTCTACTTTATCTCCTCTGCCGGAGGGGACGCCCGCATGTTGGGTCCTTCATCCTGGATCCTTCATCACCCGTTCTTCCTAACGGAAGACAAATCCCTCCATGTTATATCATACCTACATTTATACCACCTATATTATATGCATACTCTCTTGAATAGAGCACTGACTTGACCGTTGGAGGGTGGTCTCGGGGCTCCGGCCTCGAGACTCCTTCTAACCGTCTCTTTTATGTTTGTAGCACGCTTCTATGCTCGGGAAAGAGGATGAACGGCACGTGGGAGCCGTCAGGATCAACCCGACGGAAATATGCTTAAACAAACTGGCGTCATCCGTGGGACATGTTATTCAATCTACCATAGCTGTGAATGATGGGTCTCGCTTTTTATTTAACATTTCTTAGACCTCCGTCTTCCGTTTGGCACGGCTCCTCCGGTAATGAGTATAGTGTGCGGTCGTCCGGCATGGTTCCTTCGGTATCACTCCTTTCGGAGTTTACTGGATAGCTACACGAGCATCGCTTTAATTTGTCCATCGATAGGATACTCGGTACGGTAATGCCCTTCGACAAACCTTCCGGCACTACGATTATGGTTTGCTGCCTCTGGGAATTTCAAATATTGGGCCTACAAGAATTAAATAGCACTCGGATGTCACTGCTTGACGCGGGCAGCTGGTGCGAAATAATATTAAAAAAGTCTGCACGAATAACAAGATTCGAACACTAGACACATAGCATACGCAACAAAGTCTAGGTCGAACTACTTGACACCCGGTCACTTGATTGGTGAGTTCATTTGCAAGCATGGAGAATTGGTGGTCACCGGTATGTTCTCGGGCATGCTCCTCGGCGTTCTCTCTGGTCCGTCGTTATCACTGGAAACGCCGACATTAACGACCGTGCTATCGATATGCTTTTCAGTATACCATCCAGTGTGCCCCTCGCTTGGCGTTCTCTCTGGTCCGTCGTTATCACGTCAGATGTGACAACAACAAGACTTAGATCCCAGACCTCCGGGATAACTAATAACCGCTACTTACCTTCAGCCACTACCCATGCGGAACTTCTTACAAGTGCTTCTGATTACGAGGCAAATAGGTGCCCCGGCGATGGTCCTTCGGCATCTTATATTGATCATTCGATGTTCTCAATGAGTGTCCGTTGAATACTTTTTCGTTAACTTTGAACTCCGCTTTTCGACAAGAGAAAGGGATGTCTCTGACAACACCCATACAACAGCTCTAGCATTCGAAGTTTAACCCTGGTAAGCTTCGCCCGGCTCTTCCGTCTTTTTTCTTCTGTTATAACGATATGATGTCGTTCGATATGGATGCACAGTATGATGTAAAGAGCTAAAAAATGTCGACTAGTGGGGATGCACAGCAGGGACGACGTATTCGAATAACCTATATGGACGTCCGGTATAAAACACAAATATTTATGCATTTTCCTAGCCCGAGGGAATGATCGTCTTTCCCCTTCCTTGATGAATGAAGGTAGGCCCCGGGTATACGACGGGTTTCAAAAAGTGATAATCATGGAGTACCGACCATAAGATCCTAGCAAACCTTAAATGAGACCTTCAGTGGTCGCGATCTCGAAGCTTCAGCCATAGGCCCTCAATATCGACTAACTTGGTTTTAAGCACTTTTCATCATATAGTTGGAATTTCGAACTTCTCATACGTCAACCTTCTACGGATATTCTTGCCACATTTTGTATATTAAAAACCCTTCAGTATCTCCTTGACCTCCGGAATTTATGACCTTCGTCCTTAATCATTTTTGTTCCATCACGCCATGGTTACAACCAACGAGCGAAATTTATGGCATAATTGATCAAAGCGCAAAATAACACCAGCGGTTGTCGAAGCGTGATCTTTTAAACCAGATATTTTAGAAATGAACAAGTTTTTATAAAAAGATTGCTAAAATATGTTAATTGCACCTCTGCCAGTAAAACATAACCTTCGGAAAGGGGCGTGTATCAATCCTTCATCGGTAGATGCTTTTGACCCGCTCGTGACTAACTCATCTTGTTCACGTGAAAGCTTACACCTCCGGTTAATATTACTTTATATCCCTGACGATCTCAAAATCGAAAACATTACAATCACCTTAACTTACCGTCGGGCAAACCATGCATGTCGGATCACCGTGACCTTTGGTTTCTTTCTGGTCCGTCTTCCGGGTCCCGTTTACTGATCGGCGGACTTCTGATTGTACCTTAACCTCTGGCGTTGAGTCGCCAAAGACCTGCATTACTTGGTCCAGTAATGTCTCTCATCATTGATCAATATCTTGAATCTTAATTCAAGAATGTCGGACAAAACGGTTGGTATCACGACAGACGCACGACCGGAGCGACATATCATCCACCTTAGGCGAGGGTAAAGATCCACTCGGATGACTTTGTGTGCATTAAATTTTGCCGATAACGACCGGTCTTAAAGTTAATATTTTGGTTCGCTCCGATTTTTGATCTCTCATTTTTTGCCCTCCGGTTACTTGCGCCCCGATCTGAGCCCCAATCGAGCTTCAAAAAATCTATTGTACAATCATTATTACCTCTACTATGCGAACTCCAACGTCCACAGGCTCAAGCCCACCGTTGCATCGGTCATAGTGATGTCGAGGCTCAATCTATTCCAAAGAACATCGTATCTCCAAATCCCGGTCATCAAGGAGAGACATTTGATAGGCTTGTCGAGCGGTATCTCTGGAAGCAATTGGTAAGCTTTTCATAACATTATTTTATGGAGCGCCAAACGATGGTGGTTTTAGAGAAGAGTTTGACTAAGTAGGGAGTGCATCCTTATTTGGGAGTGAGATGATTGTGTTGTGTGTATTCACTTTCTCTAATTTTAAGTCATGAGATAATATGACTATGTAATACGTGTCCATTTCATGGGGTCGTTAACTCTTACCTTTACAGTTGTATCCCAATAACTTTTATTATATATGCACGACAGTTCTCTAAATCACATGGCGTGTTTTATTTTATGTTGTGTCTAGAATAATTTTATTCAAACTGGTCGAGCATGATAATTTCAATCACCCTGGGTCATGCATCATGGCCGTAAACTTCTTGGTATCTAGAGTCGGCGGGAATAATTTATTGAGATAACTAAGACTACTAATACACTTATCATCTTATAGCAGTTTTGTTGTCATAAAAAATATGGTCGGTGTATGTTAAGATTCATTTATGTTGCCATTTGAACCTTTACAAAGGAGCTCACTATGCTATCTCAACTCACATAAAGAAGTACGAATAACATAAGCGATATCTATTTGCAATATCGTCCCCACAAGTGAAAACTACATGCCTGATATTCAACGAACATGAGTAACACTGTTATTATTAGTGGGCCATGTGATAAAATATTTTTGCATCTAAGTTTAACTATACTAATAAAATTTAGCACCGTTGAACTGGAGGGACTATAGTGGTGTGATATCTCCATTGGTTGTGCCGCATTAAACAGGTGACATTTGTTGTATTTAACAGGAGAAAGCAAAAAGCTTTCGTAATTTATTGTGCAGGACTAACTATATGGGATGATAACTCAATGGAGATCAAAGCATCATGAACGCGCTACATTTTACCCCTATACGATGCCAAGCCATCAGGGATGCCCCGAACGATGTTAACACATCCAGGATGAGGCAGTGTGCATAGCGCCGAAAGGCCTAATATTCCCCACAGACTACAAGTCAAAGGGATGAGCCAAAGTGCATAGCACCGAAAGGCATAATATCCCCCACAGACTAAAGTCAAAGGGACGAGCCTGTGCATAGCACCGAAGGGCTTTATATACCCCATCGGCCAAAGGGATGAATAGGGGCATAACACCCCAAAGGCTTAATACACCTCGTGGCTGACGAGCCAAAAGATATGAGCCAGCGTGCATAGCACCGAAAGGCGAAATTATACCTCTTTGCTGACCATCGGTCAAAAGAGATGAGCCAGCGTGCATAGCACCGAAAGGCGAAATTATACCTCTTTGCTGACCACCGGTCAAAAGAGATGAGCCAGCGTGCATAGCACCGAAAGGCGAAATTATACCTCTTTGCTGACCACCGGTCAAAAGAGATGAGCCAGCGTGCATAGCACCGAAAGGCGAAATTATACCTCTTTGCTGACCATCAGTCAAAAGAGATGAGCCAGCGTGCATAGCACCGAAAGGCGAAATTATACCTCTTTGCTGACCACCGGTCAAAAGAGATGAGCCAGCGTGCATAGCACCGAAAGGCGAAATTATACCTCTTTGCTGACCACCGGTCAAAAGAGACGAGTCAGCGTGCATAACACCCCAAAGGCTTAATACACCTTATGGCTGACGAGCCAAAAGAGATGAGCCAGCGTGCATAGCACCAAAAGGCGAAATTATACCTCTTTGCTGACCACCGGTCAAAAGGGTTGAGCCAGAGTGCATGGCACCGAAAGGCAAATTAAAACCTCTAAAGGTTGTAAGCCAAAAGATGTCTACTCCGATGGATGGTCATCCCGGCTAGACAAACAAAAAGCGACCACGTGTCGATGTCTACTCCGGATGGTTGTGACCCCAGCTGGATAAAGGATTATGTGACTCCGCGTAGTCAATGTCCACGCTGGATGGTTATGTTTCTGGTTAGATGAATTATCATGTGACTCCACGTAGTCAATACCTATGTGCCAGAAGGGCAAAAATCCATACTCATTTCTAAAAGCATTCATTGCGGACACACCGATATGACGCCCATGTAAGAAGGCCGGTGCGCAAGCGCTTTGTGTGGCATTGATTTGCACAACTTAAGTATAGCATCATCGACCATTGGTCAACAATACTATACTGGGGGGACATGTCGACGTATGTGGTATGATGGGCCTGATATGACAAGGCACATGCCGAAGGGTACTTAAGTCCTTCATACGATATTGATGTACACAAGTTAAAGTATAGCATCATTGACTATATGTCAACAATACTATACTGGGGGGACATGTTGACGTATGTGGTCTGAACGACCCGATCCGTCTAAATGGAGCACCGACTAATGGACGGCTAGGTAGGTCGCTCTAAGT
This sequence comes from Tanacetum coccineum, assembly GCA_026074375.1. Lineage (NCBI taxonomy): Eukaryota > Viridiplantae > Streptophyta > Magnoliopsida > Asterales > Asteraceae > Tanacetum > Tanacetum coccineum. Next base: position 88,221 of record BQNB010000746.1, read on the forward strand.
TAGTTGTCAGATGAAAGGTGTGAATGAAATGTCTGGATGAAAGTCACGGCCGGATGGAAGGGACGCCCGGACGGAAGGGACGTCCGGATGGAAGGGACGTCCGGATGGAAGGGACGCCCGAATGAAGGGGACAACCGGATGAAAGGCACACCCCATTAACCACCAGGTAATAGCCATGTGCGCATGCACACATACTACCCCCGAATTTAAGGGACATGTTCCCCGATATTACGGAATCTTGTCCCCGATGATGACGTCAGCTACAGTAACTTGGGCACTATATAAATACAACCACCCTGGGTGGTAAAAAACACACATCATCTACCACTCTCTACTTTCTCTCTACTTTATCTCCTCTGCCGGAGGGGACGCTGGCATGTTGGGTCCTTCATCCTGGATCCTTCATCACCCGTTCTTCCTAACGGAAGACAAATCCCTCCATGTTATATCATACCTACATTTATACCACCCATATTATATGCATACTCTCTTGAATAGAGCACTGACTTGACCGTTGGAGGGTGGTCTCGGGGCTCCGGCCTCGAGACTCCTTCTAACCGGTTCTTTTATGTTTGTAGCACGCTTCTATGCTCGGGAAAGAGGATGAACGACACGTGGGAGCCGTCAGGATCAACCCGACGGAAATATGCTTAAACACATACTATCCGGATTATTTCGTGTATATTAGGAGTATTTTCATATGTCCAGATTCCAAAACAATTTGAACTTATATTCAAATAAAGAACTAATATTGTCGTTTGCATATACTTAGAGTGGGTTTCATGAAACTTTGCGTATGTTCTAGCATGTGTGACTGATCATTTTGTTTGTACTTTCCCGCCTATGATGTCATGAAAATGGAGCCCAAAGGTCTTGACCTGTACAACGACAAAAAGGGTCGGGGCCTTTATTGAAGATTTGTTCGCGTTTGAGATAATGTATCCGGACGTTTGTAAAACTGTCTTTTTTGAATTCCGACCTTAAGTACCGGAGGGACCAATGATTGTTTGATGATTGTAATCTGGGGGGTCAAAGTGGAAAAGAATTCATACATTTTCTTATATGTATGATTTCGCAGGTTGGGATTTGGAGGACGTCATTCATAGATCAAACATCAGCATCGTTGTGACCGAAGCAAAAATGTGTTCCTAAGAGGTTAGGACTTAAGAAGGTTAAAGTTCGAATAGTCAAATGATGGAGTGGCCACGACCGTATACCGGAGGTTGCGAGACCGGAAAGGACACAAGTAAACGAAGGACAAAAAATTTAGGATCGGCAATCCGGAGCATGAAACTCAAAAATTGAGGACCGGTGACTAGAGCATAGGTATCATCCCAAGCATAGGTATCATACTAGACCATTGGTGAGTATATTTGTGTTGGAAATAGATTAACAAGTAGATTCGTAAGGTTAGTTAGCGGAGCCGGACATTAGATACTGAGTCATTGTGTTTACCTTTAGAGATAGCGAAAATTATTGGCGGCGGAATCGATCTACAGACCATGTGCGTGTCCTTTAAGATCCGAAACGTGCCTCCATTGAAAAGGTAAAAAGGGACAAATACACATGTATCAAAAGTTAGACGAAGCTGACAGGATAGTTTTAACACGCCCGAAGGTCATAAATGGAGATGTCTTACGAAGGTTAATTAGTCAAAAAGAACAAAAGGAGTCCAATTAAGCGTAGTGTGAAAGAACGGAGTTAAGTGGGTGAACCAGAACGTCGATTTTTAATGCTTCGCAATTATGACGGGTGAAAATTATTATTTTATACGTGTCGAACCCATGGTCGATTCCTAGGACCGGAGATTGCTATAAACCCGAAACTTGTAGTCCTTTTTAAGGGGTTTCAGAGATGGCGAAAAAGGCTTAAACTAGAGTTGGTGCGGTGAACGGACCAAGAGAGATATTTTAACGATCGACAGAGGAAACAGCCAGAGGACTGAATATATATACGTATATACCGAGAGATAGTAGCCTGAGGCGCTAATGTGTGTGTCTCGAATCGTTGGTTGTTTATATGTTGCCTTATAATCACATCACAAATTTCGTCCATCCGGAATTCCGTGATCTGGTGGTAATAACGGCCTGATGGAGCAAAGGGCATACCGATAAGCATGGTGGATCACTGGAAGGTATACCGATACGCATGGTAAGGCACTCGGAAAACCGAGATGCAGACCGAAGGTCGGGTCCAAAGTAGTAGCATAAGGATGAAGGAATAAAACTGTTAGTCGGTGCGATTGGTTGAAAGGCTATGTGTTTTCTTCTTATTATTTTTTATTTTTTTGTGGGTGATGGTGGTAAAAGTGATGGATGTGAGTCTTTCCTTTGTCGAAGAGGGTAGTGACCGAAGAATGGTTGGAACGTCAAAGAGTCGGAGCTCATAGGCTTTTAGTGATGGATGTAATTTGCGGTCAAGGATGTCCGTAAGTTGTAGCCTTGCTTATGATAGATTCTGGTTTTATGTACTCGAATAGTAAACGGATGAGCGGTTGTACACGCAGATTCCGGCGTACTTGACATCCGGTATAAAAAATAAAATACAAGGTTCTTATGAAACCGTATATTCAAACGACTTAAACAAAGAGCGTCATACCCAGTCGTCGTTAGTCTATCCCTACCAGATCCCAATGCCTAACGTCCGTTCAAAGTGTCCACTTCGTCCCCAAGTCGAAACAGGAATAGTGACACACTTGAAGCCAGCGGTTGGAGATAAAAAATTCGAGGTGTATAAGCATATATTTGAAACGTATGAAAACCATGTATTCAAGTAGATTTTAAGCCAATCATCATAAAAAAATTCATACGTAATGTGAGGGAAGCGACCCAATATGATGTGTGGTACAATTCCTAAATATCAGAGTTGAGTGATCCCGGAACTCCAAGCGTTAGTACAAAGTTGAGGGCTAATTGCATTTTTGGTCCCTGTGGTATGGCCAAATTGCAGATTTGAGACCTTAACTTTCGAAATTGCAGTGAGAGTCCCTATTTTCAAGTTTCCGTTGCATTTTTGGTCCCCGGTCAACGTTGACGAAGGGTATTTTAGTCATTTATATTTTCTGTTATGTTTTCTTTTAATATTAACAAGAGTAAATTGCATTTTTGGTCCCTGTGGTTTGGCCAAATTGCAGGTTTAGTACGAAATTTAAAAAAAAAACACGAAATTTAAAAAAAAAATTCGTAAAGTACGAAATTTAAAAAAAAAATTTAAAATTTAAAAGTACGAAATTTTTTTTAAAAAAAAATTTCGTAAAAAAAAATTTAAGATTTTTAAAAGCACGGAAAAAAATTTTAAAAAAAAAATTTCGTAAAAAAAAAATTTTCTGAAAAAAAGCACGGAAAAAATTCAAGATTTTTAAAAGTACGAAATTTTAAAAAAAAAAAAATTTCGTAAAAAAAAATTTAAGATTTGAAAAAAAAAAAATTTTAAAAGCACGGAAAAAATTTTGAAAAAAAAAAATTTCGTAAAAAAAAAATTTTCTGAAAAAAAGCACGGAAAAAATTCAAGATTTTTAAAAGTACGAAATTTTTTTAAAAAAAAAATTTTCGTAAAAAAAAATTTAAGATTTTTAAAAGCACGGAAAAAATTTTGAAAAATTTTAAAAAAAAAAAATTTTTCTTCTGAAAAAAAGCACCGAAAAAATTCAAGATTTTTAAAAGTACGAAATTTTTTAAATTTTAAAATCACAGGGACCAAAAATGCAATTTACGCTTGTTAATATTAAAAGAAAATAGAAAAAGAAAAAGATAAGGGTAGTTTAGTCATTTAACTCTGATCGAGGACCAAAAATGCAACGGAAACTTGAAAATAGGGACTCTCACTGCAATTTCAAAAGTTAAGGTCCCAAATCTGCAATTTGGCCATACCACAAGGACCAAAAATGCAATTAACTCGCCTTTTTCATTTGTCAAAACACTTACATGATTTACTGATCACTCTTACATAACAATTGACCACTCATTTACTTACTACGTGACAACTACTGACTTTTTTTATACTTTTCCATGTTAAAACTTTGTGTCATATTTTGTGCACATGATAATTTCCTCATGCATTAGGATTTTTGGAAAATTGAGATTATTGGAATATAAATTTGATTTTTGGAAAAATGAGACTTGTGGGTCTATTTTGTACTTTCTTTTCTTTTTCCAAAAATCAACCATACCCAAAGCACGTATATTTATACTTTATGGGCCCGCAAACTAATATGCCCTAGACCATTAGGCCGTCATTGACGGAATCATTCAAGATATGCAAAAATGCCTTGCAAAGAAAATACGGGCACATATTTTTATATTTTTATATTTCTCAGAATGTAATTGGTGCAACATTGACTAGAATCTTCTTTATGTTTCAATGATGACAAATAAACATTCGCAAAACGTAAAATCACAAACGGTAGCTTAACTCTGCAAAACCATATTTCACTATCTGGCGCGCTATGCACGTGTCAGCGCGTGGCCAGTGCGCCACAGGCGAAGTCCGTTTTACGAATTTAACAATTGACGGCTTTCCTCTTACCCGACACATGTGAAAAATTCAATAAAGGTATGTACATGGTATTTGAGCATTTGAGAACACTCCAAATAGGTTTAGACTTAGAGATGAGCAATAACGAATCCTCCTGTTTTTATATAAAACGCCAACTCAAATCTTTTATCAAACGCCTCTCGCCAAGGCCAAGACTTCTTTCTAAACCTAGTATGATCATAAATTCAACATCCATCAATCAAAAGTAATCATTTGACCTTAATCCGGATTTACGTTGTTTCTAATTACGTAATGGGTTTTACTCCCTTATTGGTCAAATTAAGTCAAATGTCACTTTGCGTAAATGCATCCTTTCTCGTAATGGGATATGCTTTACTTATGATGCATAGCACTTAGCTTGTTTGCATCAAAATGATTAGTGATCAAATCTATTGTTGATTATCATGGATTAAAGTCTAAGTGACTAATTGAGTTTGTGGTATTTGGAAGTTAATCATACTTTGACTTTTCTCACTTCCTTACCTATACAAATGTTTTACAAACTCACATGCACAAGTCCACACTTCTTCTACACAATCCTTCTACACATTCTCTCTAATCACTTGTTTACCCTTCTTACCCAACAAGTGATTTCATATCTTCTATACACACTCTAATCATCCTATTCCTAAACAATCTCATAATCACATTTGCCTACTCTTTCATTTCTTAAATGGAAATGTGATTATTAACCCAAAACAATCCTTTGATTTCATCCTAAACATCATAAACATCATAAACTTCACACTTATCTTTCTAAACACTCTTCAAACATAAACACCCTCCTTCACATAAGCGTTCACCAAATAATCCTCAAACCTTATCCTCTACATGCCAACTCACATTCCCTTACACAATAAACTTCTCTTGTACTTGTTGTACCTCTATGTTCCCTACATTCCCAACCAAGATCTTCTATATCTTTTTAAAACATTCTTCACTACATATCTACTATTTACCTTCTTCTCAAACGAATTCAAATTATGCACACTCACACACACTCTCATCTCAACTCTTGATTAAGCCATGTCACCAATCCAAGTTCACACACTTTCTTTCTCAACCCTTGGATTGCTTCTCAAACAAACAAAATAAACACACTTTCTTTTCTACCCTTGATCAAGCCACCTCATCAATTCAAACTTCCTCATTCTCTTCTCAACCATTGGATTAATGCTTCATCTTAAACAAAAACAACCTCTCTCACAAACATTCATTTCTCACTCACACAACAAACACAACCTCCTCTCTACCCTTGATCTTGCCACTTAACCCGGTGTCGTCTTCACATCCTCACCCTCCATTTCAAACTAAGATCAAGAAGCTCCTTTCTATCACATCATGACAACTCACACACAACTCATTCGTCCTTATCCAACATGTGTGTAAATAAATTTGAAATTCAAATTTCAAATCTTTTCCCCCTTTCTCTCCAAGCAAAGAATATTCTCTTGTACCCTAACTAGCCATTTCTACTCTTTAGTTGGATCCCAACTAGGCTAGTTACACTTTAAGGAATACCCAAAATACCCCTTTTCTGATAATTCTTTTCTCTCTTTACTTTATCGGATAAGCAAAACGCTTTTAATACTTCACAAACGTTTTTATCAAAATGACTATTTGAGTTGGTTGACCTTGAGCATAAGAATGATTAAAGGTCATAGTGTGAAGTAAATTGAAGGTTTAACAAGTGCGGGGATTTAAAACGCCAAGTCTAGAAGAAAACATCTTCAGGAATCCGGCGCACTGGCCATGCGCTGGAGCGTGGGCAGCGCGCCAGACACGAATTGTTTTTTAACAATTTGTGCTCCTTGGCCTATAAATACCCACCCTTGGTCTTTGTATTTCTCACCTCTTGCAAACATTCTTTCTTCTCTTTTCTCTCCTCTAATCCTCTAAGTCTAAACATCAAGTGTTCTTAATCTTATCCTCTATCATCCATTGATGAACACACATATCCGCAAGAGAGCCACACAAGTGCTTAATCCACACTTGTGTGTTTTGTCGATGGTCTTCTATCTCACACCCTTTCTTTAGAATCGAGTCTCTAGGCTAGGTTAGGACTTGATTTAAACATCTATCTTTTTATTCAATCGAGTTGTAAGGGAAGTTTGTATCTGTGGGATCAAGCCTAGATCATTTGGGATCTAGTTGGGGTTTGATAAGCTTCCAAGTGGAAGGCTTCTAGAGTTATAGGTTAAGTCGAATCACGGGTTCTTAATGGGTGTATTCCGAGGGCAGAATATCGTAGGTAGTAACTCTTCTGTGTGAGGGCCGAGCTTTGTTGAAAGTTAGTGGAGTTAAATTGTAATACGGTTTGTAGTCCACCTAGGAATAGTATCGGTGTCGTGGATTCGCAACTAGACGTACGAAAGGACTAAACCTCCCTTCCCGAACCATTATATATTGTAGTGTCTCTTCTTCTCTCCTATTCTCTCTATCTACTTATTGTTCTCATTGCAGAGTAGATTATTACACCACTCGGCTCTTTCGAGACTTGAAGTTTTATAAACTTCGAAGAAGTAAAAAAAAACCGTATTCACCCCCTCCACGTTTCTACAATAGCGTCGAAATTTGTTGTTGATTCGCCGTCACGTAAAAAAGAAAATCCAGTACTGGCCCTCCCTCGCCATTGCATCTTGGGATAACCGCGTGCGCTCTCCCGGCGGGGGGGGGTGGGATGGTGCGGACTAAGACGAAGATAGACTGCTAGGCAACCTCTTAACTCGTCGCGGATTGAAGCCTAGGTTGTTTCCAAGACTTGAGCCAAAATCTCTTCATTAGTCAACATCGCTGTTATGCGTAAAATTATTCTCTCGAAAACATCTAATTTGAAAATAGAGTAAATTGCATTTTTGGTCCTTGTGGTTTGGTCAAATTGCAGGTTTGATCCCTGACCAAAGTTAAATGACTAAAATACCCTCTTTTTGGTTGCATGTTTGATCCTTGACAAAAGGTATTTTAGTCATTTAACTTTTGAACAAGGACCAAACATGCAACCAAAACTTCAAAATAGGGACCTTCACTGCAATTTCGAAAAGATAGGGACCAAACCTGCAATTTGGCCAAACCACAGGGACCAAAAATGCAATTTACTCTTAAAAATATTAATCGCCAAATTTTTTGATTACAGTGTACTCGCCGTCGTAACCCGCTGGGTACTCTCCTGTGATTTATAAATAGTGATAACTAAAATTAAAAAAATCTTGAATTATAATGTAATTTAAATTTTTCTATATATGTTGCCATGTAATATGATTTTTCTCATTGGATGTAATTGAAGATTATTTTATCATAACTACGTTATAAACGAAATATGCTTTGTAATATAATCTAAATTACAATTTTTTTATTTCACTAAATCAAACAGATTTACAATATAAATCATAAGATTGCATTATATTACAACGAATCAAACAGGGAATAAGGAATAAAAAGAGATGATAATTTGAGACATTTTTGTTTAATTCGTTATCGACAAAATGCAAGAAACCATGATTGCCATTTAAAAAAAATGTTAGGGGGTGTTTGGTTTAAGGGTATGGGAATGAAAAAATGACTTTCATTTTCAATACAATTATTTGATCAGTGATCTTTTTTTGAAAATAGGTATCAAACCCTCAAAACTAAATATTTTCTAAACCCACCAAAAGTGACGGTTTTCTAAACCCATATCTATTCTCATAGTCATAGTCATTCCCTCTACGAACCAAACACTCCTTTAAAAACTTATATCTAAGGGATAATTTTATATTTACCCAATCTAAACATTAAAATACCATATTTACCCAATGTACAAATGAACAATGCATAATGTACAATGATTTTGATGTATATTTAAAGAAATATGGAATTTTGATTTTCTTGAGAAAATATGAAATTACCTCTGTATCCAAAAACAAGAAATAAATAAAAATAAAATCCTAAACCCTTTTCTTTCACATGGAAAACCTTTTTGTAGAAAACAAACAATGACAGACAAGAATCAGTCGCCGGAACCTCTGGACCGTCCGACAAAGATCCTTAAACTCTCATCCGACCAAGAAGATTCAGAAACAAGAATGTTACAAAACCCAAAAAGCATACAAAGATATTTAATTGCAATTGAATACATTGGAACAAAGTTTTCTGGTGCTCAACAACAAGCACCTAATTGCAGAACTGTTGTTGGTGTTCTTCAGGTTCTTCATTTATTTTTTTATTTTTTTATACCCTTTTCATTTTTCTCTTATAAAAATATGTTTTTTATTCATTTCTGATATTAATAAGATTTTTTTTTTTTATGTAGAGTGCTTTTCATAAGTTTATTGGGCAGCCGGTTTCGATATTTTGCTCGAGTCGGACGGTAAGTTAATGGTTGTGATTTACCTTCTCTAGGGGGTGTTTGTTTAAGCTACATTATGTTTGGCACGCTTGAGCCTTTAAAATAAGCTAGGTTATATAATAAGCTTTGTTTGTCACACACGCTTATGGAAGGTTTTGTAAGCCATAAGACTACATAAGCCCAAGCCCATAGAAAAGGGCTTATGGGGGCTTATAGCTAGTCAAATTACTTAAATACCATTTAAAATATAATAGATTATCACGTAAAAGTTGTTTGAATTCAATTTGATGTATTTTTATGCGATTTTACATTAATAAGCTTCAGCTCCAACTAATTCGCCAAACAACTTTATAAAAATATACGCTTCAGCTTTCGGCTTATAATATAAGCCCCAGCTCCAGCCCATTGCGCCAAACATACCCATAGTGGGCTTATGGCTTATGTGCTTTTCGGCTTATGTTTCATAAGCTCACTTTTTGTGGCTTATTTTGAAACTTTTCAGCTTATATAAGTTTATCATGTCCTAATAAACTTGTATAAGCCAAAACTGAAAACCACACAAGCCATAAGCCCGCTTTATAAGCTTTAACTAACACCCGCTAATGTAATAGAATAGTGACATTGGATGTTTATTGTACGGTTATCAGATATGATTGAAATGTTTTACATTGCTTACTTATGAATGTAACTACTTGTGGAATATTTTTATTAATGTCGTAAGACTGTAGGAAGAAATGTGAAAAACACATACGTAAACATGTGAAATTGCAGAATTATGTTTATCTGGACTGCAATGTGAGATGAACTACTGAGTAGTTTTTAATTTCCATAAATTGGATACATAAATGAGGTTAAATTTGCATTAAGCTGAAATTAGTATGAAGTTAATCAAGAATGTTCAAGATTAATTAGACAAAGGATTTAGTCGCCAGTGGTGGTCGTTTATAACGTAACACACTTATAATCTTATGCTTAATCGAAGTACTTGAGGTTAGGATGGTACATTATTACTTTTTGGATATATATCCCTCGACAGTATCTATATCTATAGATCTTGTTTGGTAGCATTGCATCTCGATTGGGCATATGTATTGAGTATGCATCCATTACAGAAAATTTAGGACCAAAATTGTAATTGATTTTTTTTGTCGAAACAACTAAGCTGGATTTCTTTTTCTATCATATCTCCATGTCTAGTTTGGTAAATTATTTTATACATTGACAACTGAAATGGAATATAATCATTTGGAAATGCAGTTACATTCAGTAAACTGGTTGGGTGTGGGATGCTTCTATATATTTCTTTTTCATGATTTATTTCATGCTTTCACATCTTCTTCTGATATTTCAGTATATAGTTTTGTTACTAATGGTATCCTTTACACGTGCAGGATGCGGGAGTTCATGCTTTATCAAATGTTTGCCATGTAGATGTAGAACGAATAAGTAAAAGAAAACCTGGTGAAGTGGTAACTCCCCCATATAATGTCAGATTATTTCTTTTATTGTGTGTGTATGTGACCATTAATGAAGCTTGGCCTTTTTAAAAGTTTATATAAGTTGCATATTCCAATGTTACAACTTAGAAGTGTATGACATATTTCTGTATATGGTGTAAAAGCAGCGTATTTATCAAGATACTATGGTCACTAAATAATATTGATCTTATTGCACGGAGTAAATTGCAAAAATCGTCCCTAAGGTTTAGCCAAATTGCATGTTTCGTCGTTAACCAGGGACGATTTTTTGCAAAATAGTTTGATTTTGGGACTATCTATGCACTTTCAAACTATTTGGGACGAAACATGCAATTTGGCTAAACCTTAGGGACGATTTTTGCAATTTACTCTATTGCACGATATCAGACTACCTATGAACTAAACATTCCTCTTGAGTAGTAGTTCTTTTCTGTCATTTCATTGATGTGCAGTTACCACCTCATGAACCTTCTGTGGTCAAGAAAGCTGTCAACCATTTCTTGCAGGTATGGTTTACTTGGTATTCTGTATTTCCATTGTGTTTCCAGTTGTGTTAAGTATTATAAAAGATATTACCCCCTCCAGTTGTGTATTTATCTATTTATTTTGCTTTACCTCCCCTGGATCATCTAATATATTGCTATAGTGCTTCAGTTGTATATAACATGCTGACGTGTCTCATTTTTTCTTTGACACAGAGGAATGAAGGTGATATAATGATTACTGATGTTCGATGTGTTGCTGCTGATTTTCATGCCAGATATAAAGCTCAAGAGCGAACGTAGGTATCAATTTGACCTTTTTAATCATGACTCAACTGTTTATCTGTACACAGTATCCTATATTGTTACAGCATAATTTAATGAATTTTCTCCAGGCCCATTTGACATTGTTGTTAGCCCCCTAGGACAACACAACTCTACCATGCATTGCATCTCATTTAATGCCTGCTATTAGGCTTGCTTTTGTGTTAGTAATAGGCTGTTATGTCACTGTTACAACTTCCTTAAGTCCTAGTGCTAATAAATGTAATGGTTGTTAAGGTGTCAATTTTGACCTGTTTACTTGTTGAGTTGGTCGATTCTGGTTATGTTTAATCTCTAAAGGGTCAAGCGTGTCACATAGAAAAACTTAATTCAAAAGGAACATAGTCTGGAGAGCATCTTTAATGCAGACAACCTCTCAATTGTTTTATTCAGTATATCTAGATTATCGAGAAAATAACATAACATTCGTACTCATATTTACACACTTATTGTCCAGAAGAAACATTAAAACACCTGACAGCAAGTTTACTATCTAAGCTCATCCTGATCTGTCTTGACCTGAAACAAATAATTACCCATTTTGACCCAAACATATGCTGACCTGTTACCCATCTTGCCACCTCTAATTTGTTTACAATTTTCTGCAGTTATTTTTACAGACTGCTATCGGGTCCAGAA